>JABUQX010074539.1:2500-16089 GCA_015478945.1 Trachelipus rathkii | reverse complement strand
TTAACATTTATTCTGGTCACAGCTCATATGGACCAGCTTCCACCAATGTATTCCGTTTATCGTAAGCATTAATAATGTATTTAAGATATCCATATGACGGCCTTATTCAGACGACTGTGACCATGATTAATTATATATAATAGTATATATATATATATATATATATATATATACTATATATATAATTATAATAATAGTATATATATATAAATATATATATATAATATATATATAATATATATATATATAGTATTAATATATATTATAATATATAGTATATATATATAGAGAACTAGCAGTAAACCCCGGCGCGCAAAAAATTTAAGCTTCGTAAAGTGGGTAAACCTGGGAAATGCATTTTTATAGATTATCTGAATTACGAACCAAAAATAAAAAATTAAACCATTGTTAGAATTTTCAAATATACCTTAAATAATATTATACAAAATTTTACAAAATATTTTGTTTCTTTTTTTTAGAGTGGCTTCACCTGAGTAGGCTTATTGAAAGAGTAAGCTTAGCATATATTTTAATCTTTAAATTTAGATATAATTATGCACACATTAAAGTTTTTGCAGATGACACGTATCATGATAAATGATAATTAATATTGGATTTAATATATATGTTTCATCAAAACTCTCAAAGTGAATTCTTAATTATCAACATGTTCCTGGTATTCATATAAACTATAAAGGAATAAAAGTAATTACTATAGGATATATATTATTACAATAAAGTAAAATATATATTATTATATTTTTATAGATATATATATACTAAAAAAGTTTAAGTATCATTATAATAATTATTATAAGTAATATATATATATAGAATAAATCGTGAATAAGATTATATAGGTATTTAATAATAAAATAAAATATATAAAAAAGATACTTAAGAGAGGGCGGAATTTTAAGTTTTTTTTGCTAGTATTCTCGGAGAAATTTAAAAAACAAAATTTATTTACCCCATATTATATGGGATGGCTGGCTCGAACCGGACGCGTGGGACAGAGGGGGATTGAAGTCACCAACCGTACGTCTCTTATACACGGAAGCCGGAGAGACCCGACTCCTGCATCCTTAGGGCGTTTACCTATGGTTATTTGATCCTTAGTAAAAAATAAATAATATAAAAGAATAAACTTTTACTTCCAAACACTTTGGTGGATGTGACAGGAGGGACTAATGGGGAGAAAAAAAATTTTTTTTAAAGATATTGCTTAAAAAATAACCAAAAAATAAAAAAATAAAAACGAAAAAACCCATCCTAAAAAATTTTCCGCGATTCCAATAAATAATAAAAAAATTAAGAAAGTTTTTACTGAGTAAAGAGAGAGCACTAACACAGAGTCCTATAGATATACACGTTATACCATGTCAAGCTTTAAAGAAAAAATCTGACATATATATATAATATATATATATTAATATATTACTATATATATTATATATATATATATATATATATATAATATATATAATATTATATATAATTACTATATACATATAATATTAGATCAGTAAATATAGTCACGTATAATACTTATAAAACGTATTATATATAGTAATAATTATTTGATATATAAAGTTCATATATATAAGCATTATATATCTTTATACATATAGAATATAGAAATATTTATAATTATTATTATGTGTATTTATACTAATTATATTAATATATCAATTTTTTTTTGGTATACTATATATATATTATATATACTATATACTATATTTATATTTTATATTACTATTAAATAATATATATATATATAAGATATATTATAATATATATATGAAATTGGAAGTTAAAAAATTATATTGATTTTATTATTTATACACATATATTATATATATGTAGTATAATATATATATATATACATACTATTATATTATAATATATAATATATTATAATATTAATTATATATAATATTATAATTATTATATATATATATATATATATTATAATATAATTTATATATATATAGGGTATTAATATATATATATATATATATATAATATATATATATAATATATATATAGTTAATTATATTTAATTATTATATATATAATTATAAATATATATATATATATATATATATATATATAATATATATATTAAAGTATATCTATATATATTTATATTAAATATATATATATATGTGCAAATTTGGGGCGTAGAGAAAATGTTAGAATAACGTAGTTTAAAAGTTTGGCTGGCTTGGTGTTTAATTTCGGCGGGGTCTCTCGGGGTCTCTCTGTTATAAATATATTGCCAATGACGTATTAGTTTATGGATCTAAATTAATGCTTAGCCTACGACATCTCAGATCATAGAGACTGAAACGAATAAATGTGAAACATATCTTCAGTACTATTGTTGTCTTTTTTATATATTTACGATTGGTTATTTTCATAATTTGTTTTTTCTATTATTTCAAAACCATATAAAATATTATATGTACATTGAATTATATACCTATATATAATTATATATATATATATATATAAATTATATATATATAATATATATTATAGTATATATAATTATATATATTTAATATATATATATATATATATATATATATATAAATATATATAATTAAATTATAATTATAATATATATATATATTATATATATATAATAATATAATATAAATGATATATATTATATTATATAATATTATAATATATATATAATAAGTATATATATATTAATTAAAATTTATTACTATGATTTAGTATCAAGTAATGATTAGCTATATTAATATTATATATATAATATATATATAATATATATATTATATATAAGTATTATATATATTACTATAACTATGATAATATAATATATTATAATATATATATATATATATATAGGTGTGTGTGTGTGTGGTGTGTGTGTCTAAAGCTGATATCAATTTATCTAGAGAACGGTCAGCACCGTACCAGTAACAAATTCCCTATTTTTTTTTCATTTATTCGTTAAAGAAATACTTATTTTTTTTAAAAAAAAAATTTTATTTAGCCCTTTCTTAGGGGGTCGAGCCGACGGGGGAAGACGAGGGGGGACGAAGTCCCCGTCGTCCACTCGGGAGGCCGAGAGACCCGACTCCTATTTACCGGGCTCGAGCCGACGGGGATCCTTATAGGGGAGTTTGCCCTATGGTATAGCTTTGGAGTTAAAATTAACACAGGGCTGGAGTTTTCAAATACCCCGTAGGGAGGGGCGTGAGGAAACCCCGCGACACTTAAATGCAGTGAAATGGTGAGAACGTGATTAATTTTGAGGAAGAGAATTTAAAGTCATAAAAAGAATTATTATTCTTTTTACACTAACAAAGGTAAAATAATAATAGGTAGCCGCTAAACGGGATCGGCAGTGAAGCCATAATATATATAATATTATTATATATTATTTATATATATATATATTATATATATAACTGTACTATAATATATATATATATCTTTATATATATATTTATACCTACTAATGGAAGTAGTATATATATATATATATTATATAGTACACTAGAGATAGTAACGCCTATCATATATGATCCCCGTTAACCGGGGGGCAATTTCAGCAATTTTTGCCGCGCATTTTTCGGTTTGTTGTCAAAGTATACTTAGTAACTTAAAAACTAAAAACCTTACAGAAAATTAGTTCTAGATTCCGATTATAAAATATAGGCATTTGGCAATATTTAATGAAAAGAACATTAAAAAATCATAAAAATAAAACTATTTTAAAAAAAAATTAACTTTCTAAAAAATCTGAAGCAGAATTTTTTTTGGGGGGCAATTTTCAGAAAACTAAAAATTTTTTTTTTTACCCATTTTGGAAAATTTGATGAAAAATCCCCAACCCTGGTTAGTAGTAAGTAAGAATGATAAATTAGTTGCATTGCCAGATTTAGCGGATATTTTGTTAAATCTGGCACCCTTAGCAATTTTTAGTTAGCAGCCCTATACTTTTTGCTTTATCGTTCGTTTTTCGGGTATGTGTTGAATTAGTGTGGTTTCTTCTGGGCCCTTTCGAGAATGCTGGATGACGATTTCAAGAATCAAACCTTCCGCAGGAGGTGATGGGGGTGGGGCCGAAATAGTTGAATAGGATAATAAATGAAATTGCCCAGGGGTTTTAAATGTTTCAAATATAACTCTTTAATGAAATGTGCTATCACTATGTGTATTATAATAAATGTATATACCTCACTTTAAAACCTGTACTATCAAATAGTTAAGTGGTGATCAAATTTAACAATTTTTTCTTTATTTTTTTCGTACAACCTTATAAATCAAAATTACAAATTTAAAATTTTTTTTTTAAAGAAAATCAAAAAATCTAGTTATTTATATATTTTTTTAAAAAAAACTTTTATTTTGAGCCAGTTTCACTTTGCAACCTGTTATTGTCACAACTTTATTTATTAAAATTTTTTTTTTGAGTAAAACTTTTAGGTTTTTTTGTAACAAAAAAACTAAAAATTCTTTTTTTGTAAAACTTTTAGTTTTTTTGTAAAACAATAAAAACTAAAAATTCTGAAATTACCCCGGTTAACGGTATATCATTTTGAAAGAAACTTCAATCAAATGAAAATAACTGGCTTGGAGGGTGGCCTTTGAGAAATCAACCTCCATAATCTTCACACAATTTCAAATTGTGGCAGATAAAATATGGTTGTTTTAATGACTCAAAAGCTCATTTCCTCTATCTTTCAAATCAACATAATCTTCCACATAATATCTTTGAAATCACAGAACTAAAACCTTCGTCCGCCTTTATATTCTTGGTCTTTCTTGAAAGAGTTTGCGATCTTTCTAGGAATGATAAGATTATTTCTTTTTCTAAAGAAGATTCTAAAATCTAAGAAGGTGTTTGGTGTTTGTTGAGGCCACTTCGAGATTCCTTTACACCAATCCAGCTGTTTCCTTTTCATACAAGTGTCTTGCGCCCCTGTATGGAGTGTGCCTCACATATCTTGGGAGGTTCCATTCACAATAATACCATATAACCGGACGTTGGGTAAGATTAACAGGTTACCATATTTTAATGATCGAAATTACGACACCCACTTAATTTTCATTTCCACACACACGCATATATATATATAATTTATAATTAATATATATATAATATATAATTTATTCAATAACAATATAATATTATATATAATATATTATATATATATAATATATTATATATATATATATATATATAATATATGATATATATATATATATCACTATATATATAATACACACACACACATAGTATATATATATATATATAATATATATATATATATATATATATATATATATAATGACTTACCGCTTATTAAGGGCAATGGAAGTATCATAAATATTTCTCCTACGTAGCATTCTGTAAAACTCGGAACGTGTATAATCAAAATTAAATTTGTTTATTAACACTGCTTTCAAAGTTATCACAGACAGTTGAGTTTTTTTCACTTGTCCTAAATCAGTTCATGGCAGAAAAACACTCACTTTTCGTTGAAAACAAGAAGAAAATTCATCATTACCAATTTTTTAAGGATAATTAGAATATGGCACATTAATTAGCTTGAAAGTGCGAAAACTGAATTATTCGCACCCAACAATTTCATTCCAGAAGGATAAAATCAGATGTTTTCTTTGAGTTCCTAATTGGCCAATGCTTGCAGGGTCACAATACGAACACTATTCGAGTCGTAAAGTGCAGTCTCGTCAAATAATATAATTATAAAGGCAGGAATTAGTTCGAGAATAAAATTATTCCTCCCAGCTCGGTATATATTCTCTTTACTGTTACCCAAGTAAATTTATTTACGTTTTTAAGTGGATTGATCCATTTATATAAATAATCAAATGCAGTTTTGTAGAATGTATGAACTTACTGTTTTAATTTTAACTTCTAATGCAAACCTTTTTCTTTCCAATTTTTTGATGAATCGTTGTCACAGCTATTGGAATAAAGCAGTCTTCGCTCTTAGAGGCCATATTATTTCGTAAATCATTTAATGCTGACATTACTTAAAAAATTGTAATTGTATATCCCCTTCAATCTTTTCAATCGTGATGTGAAAAGTGGACGCTTGGCTGTGGGTAAAGTAAACCCATGCTTCAGATAAAGGATTTTCCAAAAATGATTTTATCCCATAAAGGGCAATTTTCTTGTGACTCAAAAAATGATTTTATGGGGGCATACATTGTCTGAAGATGTTCAACCGCAAGGAGTAAAGCAAGCCATCTGGTTTTGCTATATCCTAATATTTACTTGTATTCCTGATTGACAAATCACAAAATTCTTTAAGTGTTTCAACTCTTACTGTGTATATATAGAAATGAGACTGTGTATATATAGATATGAGAATATATTTTCGAGACAATACCTTCAATATCAATAGGAAGAGCATCAGCAGCTGTCTGGATAGTGTTGTGAATGATATGAGCAGAACAACCTATTAAAACTAAATCATGTCCCAGGTTCTTCTTTCTAGAAATCCCCCCAAAATTGCAATTAGTATTATATGCGCAGAGAGCTATTGTTTTTTCCTCTGCATTAACATTTTTTTAAGCATTCAATTAAAATGCAGAGATTGTGTTAGCTGTTTCCGAGGGTAGTGATTTTACTTCTAAAAGTTTTATCAAGATTTATCAAATTTACCAACGTAAATCCTAAAATAAGCATCAAAATCTAAATTTATATTCATGCTTTAAAATACGGGACAATTGATTAAAAAACGGGACATGACACAAAAAAACGGGACTGTCCTGGAAAACACGGGACGTCTGGTAACCTTAGTCTAGGGATTTTTTAATAATAATAAACTCCTCCTCTCTCGCTAAAACTCTCGACAATCTATTTCAACCAGTCGAAATGTTGCGTCACTCCGCCTTTTAATACTATGACGAGTATATATTACGACGAGAAGCACGCTCTTATACAGAACTACTTCAAGGGCACTCTTCTTCGCCAAACACTCTGAACCTTAGATATATATCACCCTCACAGCTACATTCTTACGTAGTAACTTGCCACTGGTAGAGTCTGTATCACACTCTCATTATGTATTTTTTCCCCCAAATAAGAAGGCATGTTTATGGAAGCAAGAGAAAGAAAAATATATGCAAATTATTATTTTATTATTATTATTATTATTATTATTATTATTATTATTATTATTATTATTATTTATTATTAATTTATTAGTATTATTATTAATTATTGAGTAATATTTATTTATATTTAATTATTATTATTTAATGTTAGTAAGTAAGTAGTTAGTTAAGATTAGCTTTGTAGTAGTAGCAAACATCCCTCTTTCTGTTTGTAACAATATGTAATTTATAGTCCACATCAGTTTTTGTATATAACTAATAAATAATAATAATAATATTTAATTAATATTAATAATAATAATAATAATAATAGATACAAAAAAAAAAATTAAAAATAATGAATCAATAATTAATGTTTATATTGGCAGGACCTTGTTATGTTTGAGACACTTTAATATTTGTTTTTAGAATAGTACACTGAAGGCTCAAGGACATGTTTTATATATGCTATATTTCACAGTATTTGTTTTGTGATTGTACACTTTGTAAAATCCATAGTGCATTATATATAATACTATATAATTATAATATTATATATATTATATATAGCTCAAAATTACATTATAAATAATTATACCAGATAATAATATTTACTAATATAAGTATAAAATATATATAATAAATATTATATTATTATAAAATTAAATCATATATATATATCCATATTACCAATATATATAGTTATATATTATATATATATACTATATACTAAAAAATATAATAAAATAATTTCTCGAATTTCTTTCTGTAGATAATATTCTCTATATAAAATGTAGACTTTGTTTACCCTCAGATCCTCATTTCCAATTATTCCTACGAATTTCTACAAAAACAAAAGAATCCATATTATAGAATTACACACACACACCGCATCACCTAACACACACACACATCACAGACCACACACCAAGTGTTGCAGGCAGACACCACTACACACACTACACACAAAGGTTACTCGTAAAAAAGAACCGTGTGACACGACATATACACACCATATATTAAATAAATAATTCTAATACCGTATATCATTATGGGTTTCCCAGAATAGAAAAATTCGATCTAAATCCGAAAAACACTTTTTAGAATTTAGGAAAGTTCTTAATCTGAAATGTTTGTAAGGACTTATTTATGTGTTTGAATATTTGGTTCTCAGTGACTATTGTTAAATAAAGAAAAGAATTTTTTTTTGGTTTTATGTTGATTCTCAAAAGCATTTTAATTAGTATCTTCTTTCTTTTTATGAACTTGCCACATTACATAAAGTGAATTGTTCCTTTCAGACTAATTACCATATTTCAAAGTCTTTTGTCTTTTCTTAAGGGAACCATCCTTTACTCAACATTTTGAAAAATTATGAAGTTATTGATATAATTAGTAATATAAATTTTATAGCACAAGAAGTTTGTGTGGTCTCTCTCTCTCTCTCTCTCTCTCTCTCTCTCTCTCTCTCTCTCTCTCTTCTCTATCTTCTCTCTCTCTCTCTCTCTTCATCAAACTCATAACCATCTGTCCATCTCTCTCTCTTTTCTCTCTTTCTCTTTCCTCTCTCTCTCCTCTTCTCTCACACCTCTCTCTCTTTTTTTTTTTTTTTTTTCTTCTCAAATGTCTTTACTGTTGTTGCTCATCATTGGTTGAAACTTTAATTGGGAGAAAAAGCATTATAGTTATTGATGTACCAATACATATGCCTTCATTCTTCTCATTGAACTTTGCTTTAAACACTTTTTGTATTTTAATTATAACAAAGAAAATTTTAAGAGCTAAATTGTGATGATCTAAGCTCTGTATTTGGTAATGTTCGGTAATAATTTTTTTAATGGGAGAATATTTTATGAAATTCTTTTTCTTTCAGACTCTCAATAGAATCTTTGTTTTAGGTAATATTTGCGAGAATAAGACTTTCGTCGTTATTGTAGATGAAAACAATTGCCATCTTGAAATTCTTGCTAAGCTCTAATATACATACTATATATAATATAATAAAGTTTACTCAGTTGAGAAAGAACACTAAATGATCCAAATTCACATTTTTAGAAATAATAACTATATATAAAATGCTGTATATACACAAAGAATAAAGTTTCGAAATCTTCTCAAAATTACATTCAAATTGGGTTTTCAAACCTCTATACCTTTTAATCCAATAAGAAAACAACATGTTCATATACATTTTCTTTTTTATTATTTCTTATCAGTAAACAATACAAACAATAATATAATTAAGTTATATATTTTTTTAAAAAAAATAAATTAAGTTAAAATACAAACAATATAAATAATAAATTAAGTTTAAAATACTAAACAATAATAAATCAGTTTTATGCTATGGGCAGATAATGCCAAAAACAATTCATCTTGAAACCGTTTTATTTTTCTGCAAGGTCAAAATTTAATTAGAAAAATGTGTTAGTTTTTTTTTTTTATGGTAAGCAAGAAAAAGAAAAATCAATATAGACTAAATTAATTATTAATTTATTATTATTATTTTATCTATCATTATTTAAATTATATTTATGTATATATTATTCTTATTTATTTATATATAACTTATATATAATTGTGATTTAGATATTATTTATATATTATTATTAATTATTTTCTATTCAATTAGTTATTAGTTATTATTATTATATCTTAAGAATAAATCCATTGTTTTCATAAAGCGTGTACACACTAAAATTTCACACACTGTTTATAATGACCTATTAAATAATTTAGGTTGTATCGGATGGGAAACAGAATATCGTACGGTACGAGAAAATGGTAAGATTTAATGGGCGGAGGGGAGGAGCGGGATAGAGATACTAACCAAGATTCGACTTAAGAACAGCAAACTGGCTAATTAATGCTACAATGGTACAGTAGTGTTGGCCGAAGCAACCGGAATTTTTGCGCACGCGCACAGCACAGCACCAGGTAAGCGAGCACACAAAATAGGACGCACTCGTACACGCCCAGCAAAAGTCATTTGCGTTTGAGCTCGTACAACGCAAGTCGGGCACTCTGTTTCATTGCGCACTCGCGCTCCCGCGCTCCGCACCACGCACCGCACCGCACCGACCCCTATATATTTTAAAAAATTGCACCGCACCGGTACAACAGTTTTTTTGTGTAGCGCCACCGCACCGCAGCCGCACCGCACCTGGTGCACTCTGCCAACAGAGGTTATTAGCGTTAACAAATATTGAACTTTACACGTTAGCAATTAAAAGCACAGAACATTTGAACAATACAAGTTTGGGGAGATGTTTTATATATATATGAAATATAACTTTATTAATTAAAAATAAATAAATTAACTATATAGTATGGTAGAGTCTTCTTTATCAAATAATATTTTTAAAATGCTTCGAGTCTCGTCTGAATAAGAATTATTAAATATAATACTTTTCATGTAGGATATATTTTTTACTTAGAAATAGTAAAAACAAATTTTCTTTATAATATAAATTTGTTATATATATATACATTACATATCGCTGAAGCAAATTATAACTTATGTTAACTAAACTATGGGAGACTATAGGATGTCTTTATTGTGGGAAGAATTAATTTATTTACTAATTAGGATGTATTAGCTATATGGAAAATGCGACTCTCCATAAATATAGATATAAATAAAGATTATCAAAATTTGAAATTTTATAGCAACACAGTAATATAAAAAGTCTAGAATTTTTTTCAATTGTTTTTTTTTTCTCTTTGATTAATTAGATTTACATTTTACATATTGTCTACATATAGTAGATACACTATATTCAAGTCCACAGGGTAAAAATATCATAAATAGCCGTTATTCGTTTTTGCATTTGTGCTACAAAAAAAAATGCCCAAGTTTGCGTTCGTTTTCGCACACCATAACTAGAAACAATTTGAAAAATAAATGATTACCATCCAATATAGAATGGATTTAAGGTATTCATATAATTCTGTACTGTAAGGTTGCTATGTTTATATATAAAAAAAGTTGAATTTTAAATTAAATGCAGCGGAATTACAAGGGACATTTTTAACGTTTGGTGAGCATATTTTTTTTATTACGAAATTATTTCTATAATTTTGACGAAAACGAACGCAACTTGAGCATTTTTTTAAGTTATACAAAGCAAAAAACGAAAAACAAACTAAAAACTATATATAAATTAAAATTATTTAATAATATTAATATAATTTCTGTTATAAAGTGTGAAACTTTCTAATATTTAAAATTAATATATCATATTATATGTCCTATAATATATCCACTAACCTTATAAATTCAGTATCATTCACTGAGACTTTATGCATATTTTATAAACACATTTTACATTCAAAGTTCTGATGTTGTTATATCGTATGTTAACAACTCTTCCAACTGCGTTAAGTATTTGGGGGACTTCAAACTTGAAGCAGGAATTTGATATTATTACTTTTTATTAATTTCTTATCAATTTGTCTCACTGAATTTTTCTGTATCTCACTGAAATAAAAAAAAATTGACTTAATCTTCTTGAATATAATTTTACTTTATTATTTTTCACTAAGCATGGGCATTTGTTTTATTGGAATATTTGCTTATCTATTTTTTTTAAGTAATTTTCTTTCTTACTTTTTGTGGAGTTATCCTTTTTATTATTCTCTATCTAGTTTGATGATATTTTTTTTATTTTTTTTTTTTTTTTTATTTTTTTTATTTTTTATTTTTAAATATTCAACACTACTCTGCATAGTTTTTGTTTCTCAGTGTTTAAGTTCTATTTAGTTTTTTAGTATTTCTCTTTTACTCCTTAATTTCAAAGTCTCTTTCTTTCTTATTTTCTAATGTACTTTTTATTTCTTTCTTATTATATTCTTTCATCTTTCTTTCTTTTAAGGTTTTGTTTTTTATTTTTTCCGTTAAATTACCCTCTCTTGTCATTGCACCAGTAATTAACTGTTAGCAATATTAAGTTTACTATTTAATTTATTTTAATCACAGTTTGGGGGAATCAAATTAGGTTATTTGCTTTTAGTGTTCATCTTGAATACGCACCCTTTATTATTCTTCTTCTTACTTTCTTCTTACTTCTCTTCCTTCTTTACTTCTAATCTTCTTCTTTCCTTTCCACTTTCTCTTCTTCTTCTTTACTTTATTCGTTACTTCTCTTTCACATTCTTCCTTATCTTATATATATCTTCAAATTTATTTGCTTATTTGCTTATTTCTTTGCAATGTTTGTTTATTTATGTAGTTACATATGTATACCGTATGTGACTAGAATTTCCAAGTTCCCAGCTAGAAAAATATTTGTAATTTACTTATCAACAGATTTTCTTTATAATTTGATTCATGCATTGTAATTAGAAAATTAATTCATTATCTCACTCCTCTTCTCATCTCTCCTCTTATCTCTCTATCTCCTCTCCTTACTCTGCTCTCTCTCTCTCTCTTCCTCTCAATATCTATCTATCTATCTATCTACTAATCTATCTTATACTCTCTATCTATCTATCTTCTATCTATCTATCTATCTATCTATCTATCTATCATCTATCTATCTATCTATCTATCTATCTATTTATCTATCTATATATCTATCTATCTCTCTATGACAAAAAAAAAGAGTATTTACGAATCAGGGTAGAGAGAAATTGAAAATTGACATCTATTAGAGAGGGAACACCCAAAACCTGTAACAGTATTTATTGATTTTGAATACATTTACCAAACTTATTACCATACAGTTTTATAGAATGTCGTATATACATAGAGATTAGAAACAGGCTATAATCTTACATTTGCTGTATATACTATATATATAGCTATAATATATAATATATAATATAGTATAATATAATATATATATTATATATATATATATAATATATTATATAATATATATATAATATTATATATAGTATTATACCGTATATACTATATATATATATACATATATATATTATAATATATTAATATATATAATAATATAATTTTATTAAATATATATATATATTACTATATATATATAGTATATATAATAATATCATATAATATATAATTATATATAATATATATATATATATATATATATAATAGATATATAGTATAATATATATATAAATAATATATATATATATATATATATATATAAATTGGATACTTTTGTGCATATACATTCAATATTGCGTGATATACATATATTTAAATATATAAATGCAAACAGCCCTATGTTTGAACTTTAAGAATCATTTGTTATATATATAATCATGTTTTTTTTGTTTTATAAAAGATAATAAATAATATATAATTTAGTATAATGTAAAAGTAATAATATTTGTACGAATTTGTCATAAAAAAAGATTGTTAAACATTTTTTTTTTAAAGAATCTTATAACAATGTTTTTATTTTATCACATATGTTTTCGTTTAGTTATAATAAGTTTATTTTAAGAGAATGACCCATTTCTCTCTCTCTCTCTCTCTCTCTCTCTCTCTC
>JABUQX010074538.1:5000-18249 GCA_015478945.1 Trachelipus rathkii | reverse complement strand
ATTCATATTTCTCAAACCACCTACACCTACCACTTCCAAAGACAATGTAGGGAAGGAGAGAGGGGTAGTGTGTGTGTGTGTGTATTTTCCTAATAAACCATCCAAGTATTGAATAAAATTAGTTATGGTTTGTAACGTTGATAGTTCTACATATGCAAAAAAAATGCCCCACCCAACTAACATGCAAATCTCTCTCTCTCTCTTTTTATATATATATATTATTATTATATATTATTTATATATATATATCTAATATATATATATACTATTTATATATATTTATATATCTATATATATTAATATAAATATTATTATATTATTAATATATAAATTATTCTCCCTATGATTTTCACTTAAACAATTATTTATTTTATTATTTTATTAAAACATTTAACATTTTTTAAACACAATTTTGTTAGAAGAGATTATTTAGTTTTACCTGCATTGATTCTCCTAGGTTTGTCAGAATTATATCTTCTAACTTCTTTCTTGTGACGTTGCCCCCCCCCCCCCCCCCCCCCCCGGCCCCCCTGAAGAGGTTAGTCTACTCTTTCAGGGCACAGTCAACAAGAAATTAGAAGATATACTAACGGAAGCTAGGAGAAGTCAGTAGGGTAAAACTTGAATAATCTTCTAACGTAAGCTCTTAAAAATAGTAATGTTTTAATAAAATAATTAAAATAAATAGTGTTTAAGTGAAAAACATTATAGAGAATAATTTAAATACATATAAAAAAGTGTGAACTATATAGCATTATTATTTTAAACACACACACACACACACACACACACATTATATATCTATACTTTATTATTTATAATATTTGAAAATTTTTATACATATATAGCAGAATATACATTAATATATATATATATATATATATATAATATATTAATATATATATAATATATTATATAAAAGTGCATTGCCTACATACAAAGAGGGAATTAAACAATAGCACATGACTTCAAAGCGTTAATATTCTGAATTATTTGAACATTTAATTTAATTTAGCGAAGTTTTAACATAATGTTAGAATAATACATAATGTAGAATACCTATCAAGTTTATTTGCAAAGTATGGAAAGACTTGAGGTTATATATATATATATATATATATATATATATAATATATAGTATATATATATATATATATATTATATATAATATATTATATAAATATAATATACTATATATATATATATATATATAGTAAATAATTATATATTATTTAGGATGTACCGATACCAGAAAAGAGGCGATACCGATACCTATTTTTTTTAGGTGCCGATACGGATAAAATACCTTTAATCTAATATAATAATACACTGTAATAGATTATAACTTTGTGTTTCTGCCTTAGGCAACTCACAATATGCATTCCTTGTACAACCAATACTTATCATTTATTTATTCATATTTGGTTGTGCCCAAGTATATTTATTTTTTATATATTAAAATATATCTTTAAAGAATAATAAATGCAATTATAATATTAATTAATTTTCGTGTTTGTGTTTATTCAAAAAAAATATTCCATTTCCATTTCCAGTAAGTATTAACAAAGTTAGCACTAGCTTTTATGTTTTAACTGATTACAATTTACAGAAGATTTTAACTAAGACAAATTATAAGAATAAAAATAATGAAAGAAGAGACCTCAATTAATCAGCTGAAAGATAATAAAAAAAAAACGATATATATTCAAACATGACATATAATAATATACTCCTTTAAGATAAAGAATAGATATCATTCAATACTCAATTCAAAAATTCACAATTGTGATGCAAAAACATTAAGGTTTCACTAGTATCTGGCGGAAGCCTGTTCCTTTTTGGGGTGTTTACATTCCTATAATACATATAAATACGCTCGTCTCGACTGATGAAGGAGTGCTGAATAATTATTTGCCTTCATGCACTGGTTACTAATAAAAAACTTGGCCCATTTTCATGCACCGCCATGAAAGGCTTTCTCCTCTGTAGGCCAGCATATCATGTTTCTCGTGAAATCAATCTTCTTCTTCACAGATGTGAAATTTTAAATTACTTTGCTCTTTACATTAATGACTGCCTCTTCAGTTTCTACGATGAGGTTACTTGGTGTGATTCCTGCTTGAATTGTGAATGTGTGTCAGGCAATTTTGGCATAACTTTCAAAGTGCTACATATCCAAGTCCTCATCTTCAGTAGGTTTATTTGCTGAAAACCACCATCGTCACTATCAGTGCTGGTGCCAGGGGTTGCTGATAAGGCGCTTTCACTTTCTGTGATCTTTTTTTTTTTTTTTTTTCAGGCGAGCAAGCGCCCCTCGGTTATGCTATTTTAAAGCATTCGAGAAGTGGTTCACCGTCGGAAATGCCAATTCTTACGTGGGGTTTAGCTAGCTTTAAGGGAATTCCTTATTAAATCTTTTATTAGTTTTTTTTTACAGTATGTTCACGCCCTCACCTGGGCAAACCTATTCAAGGAAGGTGTGTTGACCCTTCAAAAATTCATCTAACGCAAATTGAGCAGATGAGCACAGACGCAGGCTTTAAACTGAGGGATATTAATTGAGTAGGAAACACAGATGATGGAAGATAAATTCCAAGAACAGAGGTGGCAGGAAGAAAGAAGCACCGCAGCGCGAACTAGTCTGGATTTACTAATATCAACACAAAACTCATGTTGCACACAGCACCCTTGTGCTACAAGGCGGTCGTAAAGGTGCTGGTCAGAGAGTGGAAAGTTCTCCGAGCCTTGCCGCTACAGTACCTATAGAAAGCGGATTAAAGCACCATCATCGCCACGCGCAAAATATACGAGGGTCAAGAGTGAACTAGAAAGTACAGGGACAGTTTATAAGTCTTTTGGCCTATTAACTCGACTTACTTCAAAAGCCGCAGGTGAACCAGAGCCTCCCAGATAGAGAGCAGTTACTCCATTCAAGGGCGAAGAGACCCATTGATAGGCTGGAGTAAATGAGAAGAGGAAAAAAATTTTCGCAGTCTAAACAGAACTCCAGTTTCTTTGAGGCCGCCTAGCAACCTTTGTGATGATTTGAAGTTTTCAATACAATTTTTTGTTTATTTCAGGCCAAGGATGTTTATATTGTCAACAGAGAGACGAGAGAACGCCGTCGAAAGAGATAGGCAAGTTAGGTGTCTTAGAGCAGGGAGGATTTTGGTAGATGTTGGGTTTTAAAGAATTAATTTCCACCAAGCTTGAGACGAACCAACCCTGAAATTCTATCCAGATCGCGAGAATGGATCGGAAGAGTTAAGAGACGGCAATCTTGAAGTAAAAGCGGATCAGAATTGAAATGAGTGAAGAATGAAGGGGTCGAGTCATCGGCATATCGAGTGGATAGAGTTTAGAGTGCAGGTGAGAAGATCATGATGAAAAGCAGGAATAAAGTAGGAGATAAAACGAAACCCTGAGGAACCACTATTTGACAAGAAAAAAAAAAGGGGGGAAGAGAATAGGAGACGGTATAATCAACAGCCGACATTGAGGTGATTTGAAAGAAAGCTTAGACATAAGTAAGCAAAGAGAAGAAGGAAACCAAGAAGGGAGCTCGGAGAGCAGTGAAGCGCGTGCCATACCGGTCAAATGCCTTGGATAGGTCAAGCGCCACACAAGTCTCCCCATAGTTCCTAGGGCGGAAAACATAAATTGTTAAATAGAGAAAGTATTATCGCCAGGGTAAATCCTTGGAGCTCCGAAAAGCGTACTGGCAGTCGAAAGGAAGGGACCAGAGATTCCAGATGATCTAAGAAGTGAGAGTTGAGATGGACGTTTCAAAGATCTTAGAAAGAACAATACAGTTAAAGCTTATAGGGGAAGTTGAAGGATAAGGGCGGCCTACTTTTTTCGGAATTAGGTTGGACATATGCGCGTTTTCCAAAACTGAGGAAGTTAATACTGAAGGATACTGGAACTGTAATGGAACAGGAGGCGGGTCAGCACGGAAAGGCAAATTATTCAAAACTCGGAGGAATGCCTTCCGGGCCACCCGCCTCTCTAACGTCATAGATTTTCAGGAGCCCATGCACCCGAATCAAATGGTATCTCAGGCAAAGGCATAGGACAACTGAGAGGGAAGGAGGAGGAAGAGGAATGCCAGAATCGACCAGGGTGAGTTAGGGAAAAATAGGAGGCCAAAGAAATGATTGGCTTTCAGTTGGAGTATTAACACAGAATCATCAGAGGGCATAAGAGGAGGAAAGGATGATGTATCAAGAAGTTGTTAGAGATGTTTTTGGCAGAGGCCAGAAATTTTTAGTAGGAGACCAAGGAGGTTAGCGCACTTCGTTAATGAAGTCCGCTTGCTTTCGTCAAAGGTCATCCAGCAACGAGTTTTCTAGCCTGAATGAAATTTGGCAAGAGTGATAGGAGACGAGAACTTTTTTCCAAACGATACGCACTGTTCTCTAAGCTGACATGACCCAGAGAACAAGCAACGATCGAACCATGATTTTTGAGGAGAAAAAGATTTAGTTTCTTAAGAAGGAAATGAACTGCTCATCCAATCACGAATTACAGTTCCCATTGTATCGTCAGAAGCTGAACGTCTTTCAGATCAGCAGACACTCTCAATTATAGTTTAGCGTAGAGCAACGCCATGTCCCCCCCAATTCGGCCCGATCAAGTGCCCATAAAACGCAGGGCGGATGGAGAATGCAGGAAAGGAAAACCATTAAAATTAGAGATATAAGGTTGTTGGTCATATTTACGATAGGAAGCGAAGGTGGTTTATTATAGAAAGCAAGGACTAGGGTGAAAATAGGTCAAGTGTGTTTCAGAATCGGTTGGGACGGATCCGCGATGTGTGTAGGTTCTTTAATTGTTGCTACAGATCGTTGAGATATGAATGATGTCGGCTTTCCTCCCTTAATCTAAGTCAGTATAGAGGACCAACAACTTTCAAGTGTTGTATGGTACATTGCAAATCTCCTGAAATAGATGCGACACCTCAGTATTTGGATGAGAAGATGAAACAGTCTCGTGAGAGGTTGTTTGTTGTTGTACATTATATATACTGATTTAGAGTAGGGAGGAAGTCCGCGACAATGAATTCAGTATTCTCACAGCGATATGTAGCATACCATGTATTTAACCGAACCCTTCAAAACTCATTCGCGATATATATCATCCCGAAGTGTGCGGGTACCGTGTGATGTCTTATTAGTTATACCCTAGTCTCATGTTGTGTGTGAACCATAACCTTATGCTTACTTCTCTCATAAGAGATGTAAATAATAGTGATTGACCACAACCTTATAATCTCTTAATTTTAATGTTTTCTTACGTCCAGCTCTACATTCTGCCCTATGCCAGGTTTTTACGGCACTATTGATCGGCCACTTGGGGGGCATGGCGTTGCTTCTACGCTAACATAAAAATTGGAAGTGATCTGCTTTGATCTGAAGACGCTTCAGTTCTGACGAATAAAATGGGAACTGTAATTGTTGATGGGATGAGCAGGTTTCATTCCTCTTTAACTAAATCTTTTCTCTCTAAATTTTCATGAACTCTATTGATCGTCGCTTGTTCTTTGGTCATCAGGCTAGAGACAGTGCGTATCGGGTGTGGAAAAACCTCGTTTCCTCATCATATCTTGCCAAATTTTCATCAGTAAATCGTTGCTGGGATACTCTTTGACGAGCAAAGCGGACTTTCATTAAACGAAAGTGCCGCTAACCTCCTTGGTTCCTCTACTGAAAAATTTCTGGCCTCTTGCAAAAACATCTCTAAACAACTTTGTAAATCATCCTTTCCTCTCTTATTCGCTCTTTGTGATTCTGTGTGTTAATACTCAATGAAAAGGCCAATATCTCTTTGCTCCTTTTTCCTACAACTCACCTGGACGAATTCTGCATCCTTTCTCGATCTTCCTCTCAGGTTGTCCTATGCCTTTTGACTGAGATTACATTTGATCGGGTGCATGGGCTCCTGCAATCTATTATGAACGTTAGAGAGGCGGGTGGCCCGGAAGGATTCTCGAGTTTTTGAATAGTTTGCTTCCGTGGCTAGACCCGCCCTCGTTCACTATTCATTCTCTATGCCTTCAACTAGCAACTTCCTCAGTTTGGAAGCGCGCATATGTTCCACCGATCCCGAAGAAGGATGCTGCTCTGATCCTTCTAACATCGCCCTATAGCTTTAAACTTGTATTCTGTCTAAAATTCTTTGAAACCAGTCTCAACTCTCACTTTATAGATCATCTGGAATCTCATTCCTTCTTTCGAGCCAGTTAGGCTTTCGGCGGCAAGATTATAGCTGGCGAGCATATATTCCTATTTAACAGATTTATGTTTTTCCGCCCTTAGGAACGTATGGCAGGAAGACTTTGTGTGTTCGCTCTTATGGACTAGATCTTGACCGGGTATGGCACGCGTCACATGCTCTTCCGAGCTCCCTCCTTTGGTTTCCTTTTCTCTTTGACTATACTTATGTCTAGCTTTTCTTATTCAATCACTTCAATGTCGGCTGTTTGTTTGATGGATGGCGAGCTCTTTTTCGTCAATGAGTTGGTGTTCTTTCGCGGTTCTGTTTTATCTCCTACTCTTATTCTGCTTTTCATCAATGATCTTATCACCTGCACATCACTCTATCACTCATATGCCGATGAATTGACCATTCGTCTTTCAACTTCATTTCATTTCTTGATCCGTTCTTTTTACTTCAAGAATGCCGTTCGTCTTAATTCTTTCGATCCATCTCGTCTGATCTGGATAGGAATTTTCCAGGGTTGCGTAGTCTCAAACTTGTGAAATTTTAATTCTTTAACCAACATCTACAATTCCCTCTCTAAAACGCCTTCTAACTTCCATATCTCTTTCGACGGTTCTCTCGTCTCTCCTGTTGACCATATAACATCCTTGGCCTTACAAAAACAAAACAATGTCTTGGACCTCAAATCACAAGGGTTGCTAGGGCGGCCTCAAAGGAAAAACTGGCGTTTGTTTGAGACTGCGAACTTTTACTTACCTCTCTCAGTACTCCAAGCTATACAGGGTCTCTTCGCGCCTTCGATGAGTATTGCTCTCTTTCTGGGAGGGCTCTGGTCTTCACCCGGCTATTTGAATAGGGTCGAGTTAAAGGCAAAAAGACTTATAAACTGTCCGTTACTTTCTAGTTCACTTGACCTTAATATTTGCGGACGCTGACTGACTGGATGATTTATCCCTTATCTATAGGTACTGATAGCGGCAAGTGCTCGAGGGTACTTTCCACTCGCGTACCAG
Source organism: Trachelipus rathkii (assembly GCA_015478945.1). NCBI lineage: Eukaryota > Metazoa > Arthropoda > Malacostraca > Isopoda > Trachelipodidae > Trachelipus > Trachelipus rathkii. Next base: position 11,014 of record JABUQX010074538.1, on the reverse strand, counting down.
CACCTTTACGAGCCTTCGTAAGCACAAGGGGTGCTGTGTTCGCACATGAGTTTTGTGTTGATATTATCAACTCCAGACTAAGTTGCGTGCCGGTGCTTTCTTATTTCCTGCCACCTCTGTTTGTGGTTCTCTCCATCATCTGTGTTTCCTACTCAATTTAATTTCCCTCAGTTTAAAGCCTGCGTCTGTGCTCTCTGAGTAATTATGCGTGAGAATGAATTTTTGTGAGGGTTCAACAACACCTTCTTGTAGGGTTTTGCAGTGAGCGGCGGTGTGACAACTGTTAAAAAAAAAACATAAATAAAAATAGATTCTAATAATGGATATTCCTTAAGCTAGCTAAACCCCACAAGAATGGCATTTTCGACGGTGAACCACTTCTTAGAATGCATCATTCGATTGGTATAACCGAGGAGCTTGGCTTCGGGGCTTGAAAAAAAAAAAAAAAAAGATTCACGGAAGTGGAAGCCGCCTTATCAGACCCCTGGCAACAGCACTGTTAGTGACGATGGTGGCTTTTCAGCAAATAAACCTACTGAATTATGAGGATTTGGATGATAGTTAGCCTTTTGATAAGATCATGCCAAATCATGACTATGACATCACATTCACATTCAAAGGAACCGCACAAAAGGAACCTCATTGTGTTTGTTAATGGGATAGGCATCAAGAAGAAAGATAATTAAAATTTTGCAATGGTGTGCTGAGAGATTTTGTTCAACAAAAGAATGGATATGCTGCCTACAGAGGAGAATCCTAATTCATGCGGTGCATGAAAATGGAGCCACGGTTTTTATTTAGTATCAGTGCTTTGAAGGCACAAATAATTATCAGCACCTCCTTCATCAGTCGGGAGCGAGCGTATTTATAGTAGTAGGTAGAATGTAAACCACCCCAAAAAAGAACAGGCTTTCGCCAGATACCCAGATACTAGTGAAACCTTAATGTTTTTCATCACATTTGTGAATTTTTGAATCTTGCAGTATTGAATGATATTTATTCTTTATCTTAAAGGGTATATTATTATTATTGTCATGTTTGAGTAATATCTTTTTTTTTCTATCTATTCAGCTGATTTAATTCTGGTGTTTTCCTTTACTTTCTTCATTTCTTTTTACGCTCTATCGTGTAGACGCCTATCGAGTTAATACTTCAAAAATACTCGACAGCCATCATCCACCACGTTCACTCTTGTGCTCAAAACTCCTCGATAATGGCTAAAAACTCCAAGCTCTAGTAGCTAAACTTTTTGTTAATACTTACTGGAAATGGAAATGGAATATTTTTGGACATAAACAAACATGAAAAAATTATTAATATTATATTGCATTTATTATTCTTTAAGATTAATCATTTTTAATATATAAAATAAATATACTTGGGCACACCCAAATATGAAGAAATAAATGCCTAAGTATTGGTTGTACAGGGAATGCCATCCTGAGTTGCCTAGCAGAAGCACAAAATGGTCATTATCTTATTACTGTGTAATTTATTATATTAATTAAAAGTATCGTATCCGGTTCGGCACCCCTAAAAAATTAGATAGTATCAGGTATCCGGCCCTCTCTTTCTGTTCCAGGGTACATCCCCCCATAATATTATATTATATAAATATATTATAATATCTATATACTATAATATAATATTATATAATCATGTCCTAACAAACCCGATGTTAATGCTACGCAATAGTGCACGCCAGTCTAAGGTCTAACGGGATGCTATTGATCGTCACAGCTCTATACTTACCGTTCATAATATAAATTGTACCAAATGCCATCAGTTACCACTGCATAACCGCCCTTTGTAATAATCGATCCTCAGTGTCAAATGTGGTCGCTACTCTAACTGCTTGCGGTACACATAACACCATTTCGATGATCGCACAGACAAGTTAACGCCATATATTACGATTTAGGTAGATCGGATACTATTACGTAACATATCTATTAATGATTATATATAGTATATATTATATACCCTCAATGGTCTTTCCCATACTTTTGCAAATATCTGCTAGGTACTTTCATTTATGTATTTTATTTTAACATTTAATGATAAAACTTCGCTAAATGTTAAATCCTAAATGATTCAAATAATCAGATATTAAGTCGCTTTTGAGTAAATTTGTGCTATTGTTCTAATTCCCTCTTTTAGTATGTTAGGCAATGCAGTTGTATATATATATTATATAATATATTATATATACTTATATTAATTGTATGCTAGGCATGGGCATTATATAATATATAGTATTATATTAATTACATAAATATATATAATATTATATATTATATGTTAATATATATATGTTGGGTTTTTTATTAGGTTTTAAAATAATAATGCTATATAGTTCACACTTTTTTTATATGTATTTAAATTATTCTCCCTATGGTTTTCACTTAAACACTATTTATTTTATTATTTTATTAAAACATTAACATTTTTTAACACAATTTAGTTAGAAGATTATTTAGTTTTACCCTACGTGACTTCTCTTACTGTATCATCAATTCCAAAGACGACGCTAATTAGAAACTAATGTTAGAAAGTAACCATACAAATACCTTACTCTCGTGACGTGCCCTGAAAGAGGTTAGAAGATATATCTAACGAAAGCTAGGAGAAGTCACGTAGGGTAAAACTAAATAATCTTCTAACAAATTGTGTTAAAAAATGTTAATGTTTTAATAAAATAATAAAATAAATAATGTTTAAGTGAAAAAAATAGAGAGAATATATATATAAAAATATATATATATATATATATATATATATATATATATATATATATATATATATATATATATATATATATATATATATATATATATAATATATATATATATATATATATTGGTATATATATATTATGTAAACTCTATATATTATATATAAAGAGAGGGAGAGAGAGATTTGCAGTCCTTTAGGTTGCGTTGGGGCATTATTTTTGCACATAGCTGCTAGGAAGTTTGCACTTTTCACCCCTGCATTTTACCCTTTAATATTCATACCTTGGTAAGAAGTGAGTCTTACACAAAAAGTACACTACCACTTCACAACTTACTCCCTCTCTCCCATTCCGCAATACATTGTCTTTTGAAGTTGGTGGGTAGCGTGGTTGGTGGGCTATGGAATCGCTTAATCTTGTTGTATGGTAGATGATCTTAATTCTGTAGTTTCGTACATTTCCGCGGTTATTATTTAATTTCCTTTTGCATTAAGACACCGCATCTTAGATTAAGTAAAAATCTCGAGTGTTTAAGCTCTGCTACATTATTACTATCTCTATCCTCAATTTATACCACAGAACTTTTCATGTATCCATCCATACAATGGGCTATTGCTATCTATTTCTCTACATTATCTAAATTTAAGCAGTTTAATTTAGCTAGACTATCATTTTCCTAGATATATCTTGGAAATAATTCCTCAATACTACGAATTTTCTAAAATCCCGACGCCTATCATTGATAAAGTCTTAAAATCTTTAATTCTTGGCTACTCCGACTACGTTTCTCGTTCATCAGCATATGTAGAGCAGTAAGGTCTCCAAAGTGGAGGTACGCGTACCCCGGGTGGCGTACGCAGAGTGTACTCGGGGGATTAGCCAAAGAAGTAGCGCTCACGACACTTGCGGGTATGATCTATGTATCAAGAAAGTGAGAATATTATATATTATATAATGTATATATATCATATATATATCATTATATACTTAATATATATATATATTATTACATAATATATACTATAGTATATATTATATATTATATATATACTATATCTATACCATTAATATATATATATATTAGCGTATATATATTATATATATATAATATATATATATTATTCTATATATATAATATATAAACTATATATTATATTATAACTATAATATTATAATATATATATTATACCTATTAATATCTATATTATATATACGATATAATATATATACTTTATATATATATATATATATATATTATACTATATATATATATATTATAATATATCTATCATACTTAGATATATATTTATATATATAATAATATATTATATATAAATATTATATTTTATTTATAAACCCGGCAAATTTATGTATCACCGTAAATATATTTAACTCTCTATTTCATAATGGTATGTAGGGACTAGGGTTTGGTTTTTATTGTTAATACCTAACTCGGAAGTGGTTGACAGGGTTATAAATGTATAAGCCGTATGTAACGACAGTGTGTAGGCAATTAAAGATAGAAATAATTAGAATAACATAATGAATTGATTTTAATTAAACGACAACACGCTTCTACAAATTACAATTTGAAATGCAGATAAAAGGGTTCTAAATAATGGGTTGGTCCCCTCTCTGGAACTTCCAACTTTCCTCCAAGCGATTCGGATAATTGATGAAATGACTTGGAGATAGAGCGGTCTCTGGCGGGGAGTATGTCAAAGCGATTTGCAAGTCTCCCTGAGTGTGGACGGGCTATGTTCACGGTAGCTCGAACACGTGTCTCGACATCCTCAACCACGATATTTCGTCATGTTCTCATGAGGTTGCCCTATATTCATTCTTCCAGTGAGCTGAATAGACAGAGTCAGTACTTTAACAATCCCGCTCACGATGTTGGCTCATGAAGCCGGGTACGTTTTGACGACCTGCCTGCAGGTGCGTGCTGTAGATCGGTGTCTGTCGTCGTGACAATGTGCTAATAATAACAAACTCGCGCTACAATCGCAAGCGACCGCGAAAACGATGCCTCACGCGTCAGCTAATTCATATACTCGGGAGGAGTATTCGATCCGTGTGTGTCGAAAAAGTTCGATCAAGCACCGTCAGCCTACATGCGGACCTGTTCTCAAGTCTTCGACCTTTCTGACTCGCATTGACTTACCTGCAGAGAATCGCTCCCCACGTAGCCCTGAATGCACGTCCCCCGAAGGCTATATCCTAGATGGCTACCACCATCACATAGAGTCCCCATACTCACCACGCGGAAAACGTATATAACGCCTAGATGTAGTGGCACTCAGATCAATTATCTCGAACCTGCATTGCGTCCCAAATTCGCCGCTCCGAGATATCTATTAATTGTAGTGTGAACCTTCGAGCTCCTTCTCTCGAGCATAGTTCAGATTGCTCTCCATACTCTTATCTAGTGACATCTAAATCGCAACACATACCATAAACCACTAGAAATGAATATATACCAGTCAGTCCACCTTAAGGCTAAGATTCTTCTCTATACTCAGTTGATGCTCCGTACAGCCATTTCATATCTGTTCTCGTCTTCTCACTGATGACTGCACTGCGAAAGTCCTCGTAATGGGCACATGTCTAGGGCTCACGAGCAACCTGTCTGTTAGATGTACGCTTGTTTGAGAACATGATCACCGAAGACAATTCCACAGCGAGGAATCTGTCATCATCCTCGACGTCAGCCCTCGGGGCGACTCGACCATGTCGTTACGGTTGCCTGCAGTCTCCATGAACGAACGAAGGATTTTCGACTGCCGTCGATTGGTTTACCCAGTTGCTGAGCCACCTGTCTTCGAGAATGGCCTGCTTCCGAGAGTGTGATAACTTCCTATGGCACGTTCCTCTTCTGACGATGTCTTTCCATTGTGACAGTCCTTGTCAAGCTACGACTTACAGCATAAGGGTTTGTTTCGTTAGTTGGTTGGTGTTTGCAGTCTGTTCTCCCAATGAACGTGCTTTCGATTTTCGTAATATTGGTTGGGGTGTAGTCTACATCGGTATACACTGCCGAAGTTAGGCTAGACCAAATAAAACCAAACCTAGGCTCTACATTCCAAAAATGAAAGAGTTTACAATATATTTTACGGGTGATGCATTAAATTTGTCCGCAATTTATTATATATATATTATATATATATATATTATATATATATATTAATATTATATATATATATATATATATAAATATATTATAATTAAATATATTATCATATATATTATAATATATATATAATATATATACTATTTTAAA
>JABUQX010074538.1:0-2500 GCA_015478945.1 Trachelipus rathkii | reverse complement strand
AACCAGTCTTGAAGTGCAAGTGGAGTAGATCTCCTTGTTGTAGTGATATGGTGGGAGTTTGGGATTGTCATTGAGATTTATTTGTGACAAACTTTTTTGATTTCTTGAAGAAGTGAAAGTTAGAATCTGTTTATTCTATATACTGGTAAAATGTTTTGAAGACTACTACTAACTGTTTCATATTTGGAGGGAAGGGAAGGGGGGGGGGAATATTTGTTGTTCCAGTTTCAAATATTATAACTAATGATGAGAAAAACCACGCAGTCAATAATTTGATGAGTGATACTAGTTTCACAGAGAGTTGTGAAAAAATCATTAAGACTGCCGTAGCGACATTATGAAAATTTGAGAAAAAAGCTTAAACGTCTTTTAATGCATTTCCTCCATTTTTATCTTGGTTCGATCTACATTACAGTAATTATAACTATCGAATAGACATGTCGTCGAAGACCCTCACCAGGTCTCTTCAGTTAAAAGGTTCCCAAGATGAGAAAAATTATAAACAAGATGGATACTAAAACGGAAAATAATCTTTTACAATATATATATATATATATATATATATATATATATATATATATATATATATATATATATATATATATATATATATATATATATATATATATATATATATATAGTATATATATATATATATATATATATATATATATATCGGTGTGTGTTTGAGCTGATATTTTGAGCTATGCGATATGAGTATGTAGACTATTTGTTGATTTACGATAAGTCTGATTGACAACGTTGTACGAATTTTCTTTGTTTAAACTTATGAATATATATATTTTTTTTTTTTATTTCGAATCTGGTGTTTGGAGAGTCGAGTCCATTTTTACTTTTACATTTCAATAGAAATATGTGTACGTTGTTTCAATGTAAGCATTTATCGGGGTGATAAAATTGCATCTCCTTTGTGATTGTTTATATATATATATATATATATATATATATATATATATATATATATATATATAGCAGAGAAATATATATATATATATATATATATATATATATATATATATATATATATATATATTATATATATATATATATTAGAGCTGTAAATATATAAAAATAAAGCATATATATCAATCAATTGTTCTGTGTTATAATTTGCGAAGGCTCTCTTGAAAAACGTAAGTGTATTTATTATTTATTGGTCTTTTTTTTAAATTCTGGTCATTGGGTTTGTTTAGTTCAATAAGGAGAAAATAATAATCGGTCAATTCAATTGCTTAATATTTATATATAAAAACCAGACTGTTAAGATCTGTAATATGTTGTTGTTGTTTTTTTTTTTTTACACTGTAAGATTCCTTTTGTACTATAAATTTACCTAAGAATACAATGATATAAATTTAGGAAAATTTTGTTAAAAAGGCAAAGCAAAAAGAGAGGCAGTGTCTGCGTCGCATTATCACGCTTTGAAAATTTAACACGTATCTGAAAGTGGAGCGGATATATATATATATATATATATATATATATATAGATAGATTGGGGGTTGCTTATATATATATATATATATATATATATATATATATATATATATATATATATATATATATATATATATATATATATATATATATATGGTATATAGAGATACATATTTATATATATATATATATATATATATATGAAAGTATATATATATATATATATATATATATATATATATATATGAGTTAGGATAGATTGGGTGGTTCTTATGTTTATTTAAGACAAATATTAACATGGTATCGAAAACGATTATTATTAGCTTAACTGTATGAATTCTAAAAATAGATAAAGTAAATGATTTAGGATCCTCTCTCTCTCTCTCTCTCTCTCTCTCTCTCTCTCTCTCTCTCTCTCTCTCTCTCTCTCTCTCTCTCTCTCTCTCTCTCTCTCTCTCTCTCTCTCTCTCTCTCTCTCTCCTTCTCTCTCTCTCTCTCTCTCTTCTTCTTTCTCTTCGCTACTTTCTTCTCATTATATATATATATATATATATATATATATATATATATATATATATATATATATATATATATATATATATATATATATATATATATATATATATATATTTTATGTGTGTGTGTTTTGAGAGAGAGAGGGAATAAAAGAGCGAGAAAGGAAGATAAATTTTCAAATTACTTACTATGTTAATTGGTATCATTAAGAGTTAGTTAAGAGGCTTAGAGAACGCCTAAGTCTTTCCTCCTCTTCTCATTACCATTCAAGACTGGTTTTGAGAAACTTTATTTTGAATATAAAAATTTATATTTATGAACGGACGAAGGTTATCCTCGCCAAATTGAGTAAATATTGCATATTTGTGTAAAAGTCTTATAAGCATAAAGAAATGTAATGTCATAGACACCAAAGTATATATATATATATATATATATAGTATATATATATATATATATATATATATATATATATATATATATATATATATATATATATATATATATATGTTATGAAGTATTTAATG
>JABUQX010074537.1:17500-27500 GCA_015478945.1 Trachelipus rathkii | reverse complement strand
AACTAAGATCTGGTACAAATGCTTGGCACACGAACATTTGCCTAAGGAGAGGCTCTGTCTAATGTACACTCGACCAGTAAATGGCGAGCAGATAGCAAAATATTTCATCAACACCATAAGCCTATAAAAATGATAAAAAAAAGCATCTGGCAGTAAGGTTTAATTTTACATGTCATAAATTGGATTGGGTACACACGGTAGCTCAGCGGAAGAGCATTCGCCCAACTAAGCGAGAGACCCAAGAATCGTAACTGATTGGGTGGTTGAATGAGCGTTATTCTCTCCTTGGTTTCGTCCCGCTCAGACGTAAAATCGAGTACATCTTCCTTGAGTAAGGGCTCTGCCGGTGAGGGGTGGTGTCATTCTGTAAAATAAAATAAAAAAAAATCAAATTAAGAGACATCATAACTTTTTTCAGGGTTGTTTTTCGAGGTTTATAATGTTTTTCGTTTTCTACAGATTAATTCAAGAATTCATGTTTCATGAAAATCAGCTGGGGTCGGTTTTATTGATAAGGGGACCTCCATAATCAAATGCTTAAACATGAAATTAGGAGACATCATAACTTTCTTCACGGTTATTTCCTCGCTTATATTACCTTTTTCATTGTAGAAAACTGTCATTTTATAAAAACCATCATCTCAAACTATCACTTCAAAACGAATGAAATTCGGCTTGCTTCGATATTTTTAATAAAGATTTTTAGATATTATTGAAAAGGAGAGAGTTGCGGGAAATTTTTTCTTCCGAATTTTTGTTTTGAGGCGGGGGGGAAGAGAGGGAGCTAAAGCTAAAAGACTAATAAACTATCCCTATTTTCTAACTCTCTTGACCCTTAATCCCTTCAATCTATGTTTCTGCTGCTATATTAATCTTCCCTCTTTTAAAGTCTCGGTCGCGCTCATTTAAAAGATTACCTTAAGTTTGGAAGAATTTTTTTTATTATTATTATTTCTTTTATTATTTATTATTATTCTTTATTATTCTTCCCCTCCTTGAAAAGTGCCATTGCCATAGGTTATGGTAATCTACAAAAAAAAAAATCTAAAAAGAAAAGAAAAAAAAACATGAAAGAAAATGAAGAAAGTCTTCCTATTTATATGAAGACTTATAAAGAGCCTATGAAGATATTTTGATCCACTCTAATACTTAAATAAGAATCTTGAGATGAAATATTACTAAAATTGTTATATAAAAGGGAATGCATAGGGTAAAAGCGGGAGACAAGAGGAAGTGTTCGGGTCTGTTATGCCAAAGTAAAATGGAATAAATGTTTTTCTTTATCTCTCAATAAAAAGAAATATTATTATTATTATTATTATTATTATTATTATTATTATTATTATTATTATTATTATTATTATTATTATTATTATTATTATTATTATTATTATTATTATTATTATTATTATTATTATTATTATTATTATTATTATTATCATCATAAATCCAACTTTGAGATAATTATTACCAGTGGAAATATTTAAATAAATATAATAAAAATTAAAATTTTATGTTTTACAATTACTGGAAAGACTTTTATTGGAGGTTCTGAATAGACGAAAGCAATAAAACTGGTCATAACTTCTTTGAGCAAATAAATATTTGTGTTCAAGTTAAATGTTCATATACTATATTATATAATTTATTTTTTATTATTTCTAATTTATTTCTTTAATTTTTTTTGTCAATTAATTTATTTATTTATTTATCGCGCTGCGTTTGTATGAAATAACTTGCTATCTTGTTTTAAATTTTTTTAAAATCATTCGTCTCTTTAAATTTCTTTAATTTAAGTTTCAATCCTTTATCGAGATAAAAAAAAACCAAAAATGGGACTTACTTTAAATACTTGTTTGACAGAATATATCAATTGTTAAATAGTTAAATAAAAATAAATTCGTCGATATTTTTTTTTAAATATCTACCAATTTACTTGTCATTATTTTTCCTGTCGACCATTTGAACGTTGGGCAAACCAAAAGTTTTTATTAGTCTTAGTATTTTAATTGATTGTAATGGATTTAGAATGCGGGAAAAGAAATAAAATTTCTAAAATTTATATAATAATTTATTTTCAACAAACTGAAAATTGTTATATAATGATATTGCAGTATTTTCATAACTTAAAATTAGACATATATATATATATATATATATATATATATATATATATATATATATATATAATATTTATATATATATATATATATCATATATATACGTATTATATATATATATATATAGTATTATATATATATATATATATATATATATATATATATATATATATATATTGTAGAGGGATTTCACTAATTTCACTACTATAGGAATGGATAAATCACTTAATTTTGATTATTATGTCTTGACTATCATTTCCCCAAAGAGTTGCTTGCTGAGTAGACTACCAGATAACGGAAGCAACTGTCTCTGCCAAGTAATGTTTGAAGAACAATTTTTGGAAGATCCCAGGAAGCTTGTTGCTTGATCAATGTCCAGCTTGAAAGACCGCAATTGTTACTGGAAAAAGTAAAGAATTAGATCACTCGCACCTCAAACCAAAAAGAAATATTTCAAATAAAGTCAGCTAGCAATAACCAAAGAGCGACTCACCCGTGGTCTCCCTTGATTTGAAAAACCTTGACCTAACTAGCCAGGCATGCAAGCGCAAAGCATAAATAATAGTTTTTTTAAGACATTAAGACATTAAAAATATAGAGACAGTAAAAAGCCACATGGGTCTATTGAGACTGTCCCAGTCAACCCACTACCCAAACATGCTCATGCAAATCCACAAAGCACCCTAGGGCTTGTCAATTTGTTGTAAACTACAAATCACAATTGGCTAGCTCAAAACTAATGACATAATAAATATGATACGCCAAACCATCCACATGCATTAATAACTAAGTTATGGTCACACATGCCATCTAACATTAATAACTACTATAACTAAAAACCCGCCAATTTGGCTTCGTCAATATATTATATGATACCCAACCCATCCATAAACGAATCTAAACCTTTTCTTAAATGTTGCAATCGAGTCACACTCAACAACCTCCTCTGGCAGACTATTCCAAAATTTAACAACCCTATTACTGAATGCATGCTTTTTTATATCAAGATGCATGCTTTCTTCTTAATTTTCTTATTATGCCCCTGGTCACCTGTCCATGTTCTACTATGAAAAATTTATTGGTCTCTGTATTATCAATAGATGTAAATATTTTGTAGACTTGTATCATGTCCCCTCTGAGAAATCGCCTTTCTACAGAAAACATTCCTAACTCATTCAGCCTCTCCTCATAGCTCTTACCCTCAAACATATAAATCATCCTTGTTGCTCTACGTTGCACTCTCTTTAGCATATCTAAGTCTTTCTTTAAATTTAAGGGGCCCAAACTTGTGCACAATACTCTATTACTGCCTACATAGCTATTATTACAGCTTTACGTATTACTTCCTTTCTCTTTGTAAAACAACATTTTGGATTTATTTATGCCCCCATCTTATTAGCTTTTATTTTTTCCTTCCTAAACACTAAATTTTTGCTTTTAAATTACTGCTTCTAATTTTACACACCTAATTTTTTTTCTTGGTCCACAGACTCAAGCCAATCCCCATTCATAGAGCAATTAATGAAGTTTTATTGAGTTAACTTAGGTGAAAGAAACCTACACATTTTTTACTATTAAAATATTCATTTGCCAACTCCGGAAACACTTACTCTGCCCACCAAGAGTTTATCAAAGATCATTTTGAATCTTTATGCATCCTTCACTATTCCTAACTGAGGTGGCACTTAGTATCATCTGCCAAACTTAGAAACCTTGCATTTAAGTTCCCTGGTCTAAATCATTTATTTATATATGAGGAACAATAGTGGCCCCAGCACTGAACCCTGTGGGACACCACTCTTCACTATTTCCCATGATGATTTATTGCCATTTAGTTGTACACACTGTTTTCTATTTCGCAACCACTCTTTAATCCAACCATGTACCCCTCCACCTATACCACATTGCAATAACTTTTTCATCAGCCTTATGTGGGGAACCTTATCAAAAGCTTTACTAAAGTCTAAATATACAATATCAACTGGATCTCCTCGGTTGATGCAGTCAGTAATGTATTCCATAAATTCTAAAAGGTTTGTCTGACATGACCTACCCTTTCTGAAACCGTGCTGGGAGTCATACAATATACCTTGTTATCTTCTAAAATATTTCTCTATATGACCTTTCATTAACTTTTCCAGAACCTTTACAACCAGAGATGTTTAGCTAACTGGGCCTATAATTTCCCAAATGCTTCCTTACTACCTTTCATAAATTAGGCCCACAACATATTGCCATTTTCAGTCATCTGCGTTACCTCACCAACGTTATAGACGCTTAAAATCAAATTTACAGGCTGCCTTTGCAATGCTGCCGCGAGTACACCTCTTTCAGCAATTTCTACCATATATATCATCAGGGCCTGCAGCTTTACTTGGGTCAATATGATCTAATAAACGTTTTATATCTTTTACATCAAATTCAAATTCTGTAAGTCTATTTGTTACATGCATACAAGAACTATTAGTCTCCAAACTATTATCTAATCTTTCCTCAGTAAACACTGAAGCAAAATAAGCATTGAAAATGTCACCTTTTTCTTATCAGAACTCACTAATTTCATCAATTTTAATTGGACCAAATTGTCCTGTATTCTTACTTTTAAATATAAAAGCTAAGAAACACTTCTTCGGATTCTTATTACTATCCTTGCTAAATTGAATCTTCTGCCTTCTCTCTTGCCTTTCTTAATTGATTGTAGTTCATTTCCTATTTTCCTATAATTTTCTAAATCATCTTCCCTATTACTACCTTTTAATTTAAAACATCTACGCTTTCATAATGTTATAGATTAGTCTCTAAAAATCAAAATACAGGTTTTCTCTTTGCCACCCTATTGGGTTTATTTTTAAAACATACTGACTGAATATTCATTAAAATTTGCTTAAAATGTTCCCACATGATAAAACAGTTTTGGTCTTTAAACTCTTTATCCCAGTCAGTTGTACTAAGCATGTCTCGAAATTTGGTAAAATCGCCATTTCGGAAATCTAAGATCTTTTCCTTATTAACTTGCAATTTGGGCCCAGATATAACATTCATATTAAATCTAATTATATTATGGTCACTAACTCCTAAATTCTCCTCAACTCTAACTTCATCCACCATTCTTTCATCGCTAGTTAATATTAAGTCTAAGCTAGTTCATCGTACTTCGTGTGGTTCTTGGACCATCTGGGTCAAAAAGTTATCTAGTATACAATTTATGAATACAGAACTACTATGGTCCATATTAGACAAGGAATCCCAATGAATGCCAAGAAAATTAAAATCACCCATTATGACTATACCTTTTTCTTTACTGTGCATTCTATCCTTATTTTCTTTCAACACAACATTTTTTTTCCGCGTCTAGAATTCTTGGCGCTGGCACGAGGTCCATAAAATGCCCCTATTCTATATGATTTATTGTATATAAGAATATCTACCCACACCGATTCAATATCATGATTCATTTTAAAGTCAGTCATTAATACAGATTGAATATTGCTTTTAACATAAAGCGCCACACCACCACCCTTCTTTCCTCTACGCTGGTATAAATAAAGTGAATATCCGTCTATTTCATATTCCTGAAAAGAGTCTCCATATAATTCTTCATTAACCCATGCCTCAGTTATGCAAATAATGTCTAGATTCTCATTTATGGTATAACTAATCAGCTCATCTTTTTTATTTCTAAGGCTATGAGCATTTGTGTAAAAACATTTGATACTCGAAATACTGTTATTTTTATTATCATCATCATTATTTGAACCTGTAACAACACTAGCTTTATTTATCTCCCCACTATTACAGTTACCATTGCTATTATTTGTATCCAGATTTAGCCCATCACCCCAACTTTACCCTATTTTTTGCTAAACAAGTCTCAAACTGTACTGAAAGCCGCAACACCTTTACGACTCAGTAGAACTCCATCTGCCCTGCAAAAAGATCTTTATCCAGAAATTCTCCACAAATCCAAAAAACCTAATATTTTCTGAAAAACATAAATTTCCTAACCCTTATCATTTACACCTAAAGCCCCTACTCCCCCATTCCTGAGCCTGCACCTAAACCTATGGCTAAATACCAGAAATCATGCACCTCCTTCACGTAGCTTTCATTCTTCTGAATCAATCTCCTATAATCTGCTATTAATTCTTCTGACCTTCTATGTTCCGCTATATTCATTGATGTACCCACATGCACAATACACATAATGAGAATCAAATTTGTAGAATCAATCTCTCATCTATCCTATCCACGGATATCACTCAACTCTGGCACCTGGATAAAATTACTCTCAGATCGTTCTTTATTCTTTGAAAAAGTCCTATCGTAGGTATTCGTGCATAGAGTCTCCAATTAGCAATGCATCAGTCTTCCCTTTAGAAAACCCAACATTACCATTGGCACTCTCTGATCCCTCCCCATCTGGAAGACAGTCGAATCTGTTACTGCAGGTCACAGGCTGACTGACTTTCGAGATCCTCATCTTTAAATTATTATTTCTAATTCCTACAACTCTATATTCATCTGCAGACCTATTATCAACTACTTTATCCTTTTCCCTCTCATCTTCCTGCCTAGGTGAATCACTATTCCTGTCTACCCCTAGGTCCGCTCCCCTTTTCCCCTCGACATCCTACTAACTTTTTCCTGCACTTGCCTCTTCTCAACTCAAATACTTCTCCTTTCAATCCATGCATATTTTCACTAAGTCTTGCAATCTCCTTCCTTAACAACACACATTCTCTGCATTCAAAACACAAACAGGGCAGCTATTCACATATTCACCTCTCACAGTCCCACAGTTATCACACAGAGCATACATACTTTCAAATCTATTATTAGCTACTAACCTGCTACCTATTATTTTTACCAACTAACAGTTAAATATCACTAAAGCCTAAAAAAAGAAATAAACTAATCTCTTTAAAATAGGTTAAAAATTTAAACAAGCCTAAATTTAGCTTAGCCTAGGCCAGGGATATATAAAAATTATAAGGTAGGCTTAACTGTAGTCTATGACTGGGAAACTTAATTTAATTTAAATTATCACTAAATTAAAGTAACAATTATTAAAGACTGTATTTAAATACAGAAAGTCTATTTAAGAATCCAAATAAACCCAGACACAGAAAACAGTAAATCTCTTACCTATGTTAGCCTAGGGTTAGGCTATCAAATTTAAATTATCACAAAATTAATATAACAATTGTTAATGACTGTAGTTATATACACAACAGTAGTGTAATTAGATACACAACACTAATTTGCTTACTAAATTCACTTTCAAATACACAAATTATATTAGTAAAATTGGAGAGCAAAAATTTAACACACCCTCACTCACTGGTCACTCACTGGTCACTTATAGGCTTAAAAAAATAATATTCATAAAACCAATTATAATCTTTTTCATTAAATAATACAAGCAAAAACAAAAAAACAAAAAATTAGGTTTAAATTTCCTATCTGTGATTTCCCTAACAATAGCTAATTCTCTAATTATTCAAACTTTATTCAACGTAATTCCTCAGTAACACTCCTCGGTTATGAAATTATGAATGTACTTCTTTTAATCATATAAATATCTTCAAACAGAAATATAAAAAAAAAATACTTTTTTGTTAAACGAAACCTCGAACCCTTTAATGGCTATTTTATGTGTAGAAAGATAGTTATTGTTTCTCTTTTTCTTTTCTTTTTCTGTCTAATCAGAGATCTTCGCTTCTCGTTGTTAATGAGTTCAGTGGTGATAGGCTTTTTCACAAACACCTCTTAAACGGAGGTGTGCACTCAGCAGGGTACTTGCTCTTGATTGCGCCCCTAGCTCGGTTCGTAATGAACAAATACTATGTTTTCAAGTAGAGATACCTTCTCTTAAAATAATATCAACTTTTTATAATAATCTGATTATGGACCCTTCAGAGGTTCATTCAGTTAGGATCAATAGTGACTTCTTTCTTTTATCTCTTGGCAAACAGAGATGGTTTCCGTTTACCTCAGTGATATTGCTGATATTCGACTTTATAGTAAACAAGTTCCACTCTCTGTCCTTAGCTCTGTCCTGAACTTCTCCGTTACTTGGTCCCTTTAACATACAAGCAAACTACGAATGAACATATATTTCCTCTCATTCTCCTTCTCAACCCGAGATGTTCAGAGAAAGACTTTCATTTTAATTTTGATTGAATCTACCAATTTGTGGCATTTACGAAACAACTATATAATTCCCTCAAGACATCCCCAATGCGGGAATGCGTTACCATCACCATTTTTCTTATTTCATTTCATTACTTTACCAAATTCTGATCACATACCTTGTAATCCAGGGCAATCAATCACAATAGATTTTGGAGTGTTGATTCTCCTCTTCTGATTTTATCTTTGTCTGTGTCTGTTCTTGCTTTAATAATTTGGAATTCTGATTCGTGTCATATATTAATAATTTCCCCCTTATTTTATATTTAGGGAAAGCTATTCCTTTCAATTGAATCAAGAATTACATATATTTAAAGATAGCCATTCAAAAAAAAAAAATTAAAAATACTATAAGCTGTAAAAGAGAAGAAACTAAAGAGTAATATCGTTTCAATATATATATATATATATAATATATAAGTATAATATATAATATATATATTATATATATATATATATATTATAATATATATATATAATAATATATATAATATATATATATATATAATATATACATATATAATATAATTAATATATAATATAATATATGAAAAAACGGTTTTTTTTAATTTGTTTTTTTTTTGTAAAAAAAAACATGTTTCTTTTTAAAACAAAATGTTTTTTTTTGCTTTTTTTTAAAAATACCTCTTTGCTATGTATATTAAGATGTTTTGTATTACTACAGTATACCGCAATACCCCTTGAGCCTAAGATATTGGACTATTAATACAGACTTTTATATATTACCAGTGAATATATATTATATAATAATATATTAATATATATATATATATATATATATATAATATATATATATATATATATATATATATATTATAATATATAATATAATATTATATATATATATGTACTATTATATATATTATATTACAATATATTATATATATATATATATATATTATTATATAATATATATATATATATATATATATATATATAATTATAAATATATATATATATAAAACTGATAAAAAAAGGATGTATAAACAGGTGGTTTTGGGGTGTCGGGAGAAATGAGAATGGTAGGAAGGTGATTGAATTCTATGAGGAAAGAGAGAGGTATTTGTGTAAGTAATACTTTCTTTAAACACAAGGTATCCATAAGTATACCAGAGTTGATGTAGGTAGAGATGGTTTCAAAGTGAAAAGTATGATTGATTTTGTTTGGTGAAGAAGGAGATGTTGAAGTATGTGTTGGATGTTAAAATCAGTGAGGGTTTAGGAATGGGATATATCGGATCATATATGTTGTTCTATGTAAAATTAAGTTAGTGGGGACTTGGGTGGAGAGGAAGGTGATACGGAAGGGAGTGGGGAAAATTAAGGGGGAGAAGTTTAGTGAACAAAGGTAATAAGGAATAAGTATGTAAAAACGCTCGCAAGTAAATCAGTTTTCGAATGTGAACAAGTTTTGAAACTGAATAAATTCTGGGAAGCAAAAGTAAAGGAAGCAATTTGTTGCAGTGCAAAGAAGTATGTGAGGTGGTGCTAAAGTGAGGAAGTAAGAATGGTAACAGTGTGTGGTGGAATGAAGAGGCTGATGCAAGCGGTATAAAAGTAAAAAAGGAAGCGCGGTTTAATTACTAAAAAGCAATGATGAATTTCAAAAGAAAGATGCTTGGAATTATATAAGAGAGGAAATAGAAATGCTAAAAGATGATACGTAA
>JABUQX010074537.1:0-5000 GCA_015478945.1 Trachelipus rathkii | reverse complement strand
AGCGTAATACTATCCAAAGAAACTCTTGGTAAATGACACAGCAGTTTGTCACAAAAGCACCAAGTCGGATACGACAAATAGAAAGAGGAAAGTGCTATCAAACGCCCTAGTTAGTCGATAAACGCGATACTCTAACACTCAAAAAAGCTATTAATCAGTACAGCACGTAATACAAATTAATAAACAAAAAGAAACACACACACAAATGGACGATGAGAACAGCAAAAGCTGTGCTGGTTAAACGTCACTCGAATACTACTAGCACTATCTGACACCACACAAAAAACGAGGAAAAATCAATAGTTGTTTATACACACTCACACTCGAACTCTATAGATAGTAACCAACTATATATAATACAAAAGTGACCTTATTTCCGATTACGTATAACACTTGCACATTATGACTAATTATAGATGAGAAAGTCCTTATACTCTTACAAGTTCAAAGCAAGATAGTGTGAAGGGAGTTTTCCACTGTCACATGCTCATAAGTTCACGTCAAACACCTATATAAGTCATGATCGTAATGAACAGTCGATACCAATACGCAAAGAAAGACCGCACGCTCACCATCCAAAATTACATTGGTAAAAGTATATCTTAAAGTGGTCAAGTGTGATAAGAAATAAATGACAATTTTAGATAAAGAGACAAGAATGGGGAAGTCATAGTCCACTTATGCTCGAGAAAGGCTTTTTATTCATAGACTAATAAAGGAACTATATTAATTAATACTATATAGATGGCTGCCACTAAGGTATTACTCATAGATAAACTTTCTCTCTACCTGATAGATCAAAGTTTATTTAGGGAACAAATCACAGAAACCATTATCAAAGAATATTTATTATAAAAAACCTCAAACTTATGTGAACAAACAAAAAAACTACTCAATCAGTTAAGGAGACTTGACTGCACATTATAGAAAATTTATTTATATAGAGAAGGGGATTTTAGCACACAATGATATGAGAAAAAAATTCCATGGAAAGGAAAACGGTTAATAAAGGTACACTAGTTTAGGACTGAAAACTTAAATTAAGTATATTATATTATATGATCGGCACCTGCAAACGGATGTAACCAGAACCGTTATCCATAGTTAAGCAATCTCTCTGATCAGAGACATTCATAGACAAGAGACTAGAACACACTATATACCTCAAGCAATCAGAGAATGCTACACTAAACACTAATATTAAAATAAAAATAAGCACAACACTATATCAGAAGCACAGAATCTAAGTCGGAGAGAGTCAGATTGATTACCGTAGTTCTGAGAATCCTCCACCACGATGATATCTTTGTCAAATGAAAGAAGAGGTAAAATTTACCAAATAGCAATGAGAGATACCAATTGGTAGAGCATTGACTTAAGAAAAGTCAGGATTGATATAATAAGGACTAGATATTCTACACAGATAAAAGAGAACTTATTGCAACCTAAGAAATCTCTACTAAGAAAAACCCCAAAGTTTAGAATCCAAAGGCATTAGAGGACTAATGGAAATTATCGAAAACCGGATAATATTCAGAATATCATTAACAGTTTAAAAGAAGGCAATCACAATTGCTTATTCCTAAAATTATATAAATAGCAAGATTAAATGAGGCACTTACACAATTAACAGCTATTACATCCTAGTCATCAAAGAGAGGAATGAGTAATTTGAAAGGCTTTATTTTTCTATGCTTTAAAAGAAAAAAATCGGATTTTCTAAGGACATCGTGAGAAAAGAGATATATTTTTATTGTAAAAGAAGTTTTTATATTTTAAGGAACCAATTGTTTGAATAAATTTATATTACATATAAAATTATTATTAAAACTTAGGTAAAGTAAAAGTGAAAATTATAATATTTATTTAGTTATTTATATATAAATTAATAAAATAAGTCTGAGATTTTGAATTAAAATTTATAATTAACATAATGTTCAGGAAAATTTCATATTACAAGAGGAATACCTATATTTTTAAAAAATAATAATATAATATAAAACAAAACAAAAAAAACTTTTTAATTAAATTATATTGCCTATAAACCGGTTTAGGACTGGTTCAAAGAGGGAATTATATTAATTTTAGGGAAAGAAAGTGAATTAATGCGTTTATATACTGTAATCAAAAACCAAAATACTTAAAATATCTCTCTCATATAAATATTAACCACCAAGAGAGTATTATATCTATGTAATTACAATAAGTAGATTAATAAAAAAGAAATTGATCATTAAAAAAATCCACAGTCAAATTTATATCAGTATAACCACCAATAACAATATATTAAGAGTAAACTGACAAAGAAACAAGAATTAAAAAAACCAATGAATATCATGTGATAATAAAATATGTGAGAAAAGGAATTATATATAAATAAGAGAAGCACACGAGAAAAAGCCACGGGACCGGAGCCAGAACAATTTATTAAAATAAGCCGAGAGGCTGAAAAAAATAAAATTATTAGCACGAGGCTGCCGAGGACTGAAAGCCCTGAGTAAATCAAAAAAAAAAGAAAATATGTAAAAATTTAATGTCTTATTGTCATATTTAAAGAATTAATTCGACTAATTGACTTATCTGTTTGTGAGAAAAAGCACAAAAGGAAAATATATAAATATACTTCCACTATATTCAAATCTATTGACTTAATTGATCCTTATTGGGAACTATCGACACTGAGTTTTCAATATACTGATTTCTTAATATTGTACATTCACATAGAGAAAATTAATGTATTTTATTAAATATCACTACATAAACCGATAAAATTTGTACTATCTTTGAACCGTACTCTGGACTCAACTTATGTGAGCGAAATGATAATTAATAAATTACAGTATTATACTTCAGTTAAATTCAGATCAAATAATAGTATTAGTTGATATTTTAAGTTCAGCATCTTTAGTATATATATATATATATATATAATATTATAATATAATATAAATAATATATAATATATATAATATAATTATATATATAAATTATATATAAATATAATATATAAATATATTATATATATATATATATATATAATTTATATTATATATATAAATAAAAATATTATATAAATATATATATATATAATATATATTATATATATATATATAATATAATAATAAATATATAATATATAGTTATATATTATATATATATATAATATATATATAATATATATATATAATATATATATATATATATATATATATATATTATAATTTATATATATATATATATAATATATATTATATAATAATAATATATATTATATAATATATATATATATATATATATATTTATATATTATTAGTATTTTATATATATATTTATATATAGATTAATATATATAAATATATTATGAAGTGATATTATATATTATATATATAAATATATATATTATATTAATATAGTAAATATATACCTCAGATAATAATGATATGAATAAATTATTAATATATAATATTATAGTGATCTATCACAATATATATATATATATGTTCTATTTATATATGTACGATTATAGCCATGCAAAATTCTGTACTTGAAATTCTTACTGAAGGAGGCAGGAGGATAATATATATTCTGTGAAGTGTGATAGTAAATGAAGTGTACCAGCGATCATTTGTTTGTATAGCATGAGGGACTCTCCTTTTAAACGACTTGTATATTGTAGTATATTACTATTTTAAATCTAATATTATAGAGTATATACACTACTCATATACTCTATATTTGAATACTTTATATGTATATTACTAATCTTATATATATAGTATATATCACATATATTATAGTCACTTATGTCTAGTATATATATTTAATTTTATATTAATATAATATATACTCTACTAAATAATCCTTGTGATATATAATAATATAATATTTAGATTAGTAATGATATAGGTATGAATAAAGATAAATATATTAATATCGATCAACTATATACCAACCAATCCTAAAAATAAACTCCAACAATAATCTACTACGATACCATAAATAAACACACTAAACCAAATAATCTAATCAATAAACATTATATTTAATATATAGTATAGGTCACTACAAATATTATCTAATGTCCTGTACTATGCTAGCTTAATATTGTATATTATAGTATATGAATAGGTCATTAATGAATATAGTTTAATAGAGTATAAAGAGAGAAGGTAAAAGAGATATGAACAAAAATTTTTAATTTACAAAATAACAATTATAAATATATATATTATTATAATCTCGTCGTTATTATATAATATATGAATAATATAATAATATTAATGAGTAAATTGATACATCAATATAATATATATTATTTATATATAATTGATAACAAAATGTTGAATAATAGATAATACCTACTTTATTTATAATATTATCACTAAAATTGTAAAATATATAATATATATATATTTAATATAATATTTATATATATATTAAACGTATAATATATTTATATATATTATAATAATATATATATTATATTATAATATTATCATATATATATATTAATATATATATAATATATAATATATATACTATATATATATTATATATGTAATATATATACATAATTATAAAATCATAATAATCTTATATTATTAAATGTATAACCTCATATCAAATAATTATATACTATCCATATAATAATTAATAAATATAAGTATATATTTGATATATTACTTATAAATTAATTCACTCACTATCTAACACTACTAATATTAAAAATATATACATTTAATGAAAAAACTATTATTATTATTATATAATTAATAATAATATATTTCATAATTAAATAATACATTATTATACAACCTATACTAAATTAAATAGTAAGTCGTGGAATTTTACCAGATACCAATTTCTTGTAATAGTTAGGCTAATAGTGTGTTTGGGAGTAATCTCACTATCAATTGCTTCCTACCGTAAATCACTGGAAGAGTTCTCTCTCTGTGTGGTGCTCTGTGCCTATAGTAGGAGAACTGTAGTTACACAATATA
>JABUQX010074536.1:7500-25000 GCA_015478945.1 Trachelipus rathkii | reverse complement strand
TATATATTATTAACCCTATATTCATATCCCGTGTGTATATATATATATATATATATATTATATATATATATATATATATATATATATATATATATATATATATATATATATATATATATATATATATTTCCATTTTCATATGAAACTAAAAGTTAGGTAAAACTAGCACCCTAACACCGACGGCCACAAGACTTATACCAAAAGTTTCCTTAGCGGCCACGCTAACTTTTGAGCATATATAATTGCATGTATTGTCTCACAGATTTGTGCGCCGAGGCCTCAAACGAAGTCACTGTGTCGCACAAATATGTGAGACGCGGCAGCAAATGAAATATCACGATCGCACATATATGTGCTACATGGCAGTCAAAGTGTTAAGAAGTCGCATGGTCCGTTTTAGACTGTCCCAGTCAACCAATAAAAATTGATAATTGAGAAGCCGCATTGGCCCCTCTAGAAATGTCCCAGTAACCAATAAAATAAGAACTTAAGATAATTTTTATAATAATTTAATGTAAATTTAATGAATTAGTATTTATAATTAAGAAGCCCCATGGGCCTCTAGACCGGTCCCAGTCAACCAACAAAAATTAATAAATAAGAATAATAATTCAGAAGCCGCATGGGCCTATCTAGACTGTCCCAGTCAACCCATAACAATTAGTAATTAAGAATAAATTATTCTTAATTATTAATTATTATGGGTTGACTGGGACAGTCTAATAGGCCCATTTGGCGCTCTGAAATATTATTTTTTTACTAATTATTATGGGATTGACTGGGACATTCTAGAGGGGCTAATGCGACTTTCTAATTATTATTCATTAATTATTAATTATTGTTGGTTGACTGGGACAGTGTCTAGCAGGCCCTGGCTTCTTAATTATAAATTACATTCATTTAATTTACATTAATTTGTTAAAAATTATTTTTAATTCTTAATTTTATGATTTGACTGGAACCTTTTAGAGGGGCCAATTGCGGCTATCAACTTCATTAATTTTTATTGGTCCGCTGGACAGTCTAAAAATGAACCATGTGGCTTCTCCAAAGTATTAATTCTTATTTATAATGGTTGGACTGGACATTCTGTGGATGAATGTGGCTTAATTTATTATTTTGTAAATTATTAATTATTATGCGTTGACTGGGACAAGTCAAGATAGGCCCATGCGGATTCTTAAGTATTATTCTTATTTATTATTTATTATGGGTTGACTGGGACATTCTAGAAGTTCCAATGCGGCTTCTTAATTATTATTTGTAATTGGTTCGACTGGGGATAGTCTAAAAAAGACCATGCGTCTCTTATTCTTATTTATTATGAGTTGACATTGGACATTCTAGAGGGGTCAATGCGGACTTCTTAATTATTATTTTAATTATAATTTATTATTGGTTGACTGGACAGTCTAGATAATAGGGCCATACGGCTTCTTAAGTATTAATCTTTATGTATTATTTATTATGGGTTGACTTGGACATTCGAGAGGGCCAAAAAAGCCTTAATTATATATTATTATTGTTGACTGGGACAGTCTTAGATAGCGTCCCATCGGCTTCTTTAAGTTATTATTCTTATTATTTTTATTATGGGTTGACTGGGAATTCTAGAGGGCCAATGCGGCTTCTTAATAATTAATTTTTATTGTGACTGGGACAGCCTAAATAGGACCATGCGGCTTTTTAAGTATTTATTCTTATTTCTTATGAGTTGACTGGGACATTCGAGAGGGGTTAATGCAGCTTCTTAATTACCAATAAAAATAAATAATTAAGAAGCTGCATTAACCTTTCTAAGAATTGTCCCAGTCAACCCATAATAAATAAGAATAATGCTAAGAAGCCGCATGGTCCTATTTAGACTGTTCCAGTCTCAACCAATAAAAAATAATAATTAGGAAGCTGCATTAGCTACCTTAGACTGTCCCAGTCAACAATAATAATATATATATAAAATTAATAATTAAAAATAATAATTAAGAAACCCCATTGACGCCCTTCTAGAATGTACCAGTCAACTCATAATAAAATAAGAATAATACTTAAGAGGCCGCATGGTCCTGTTTAGACTGACCCAGTCAACCAATAAAAAATTAATAAATAAGAAGCCGCATTGGCCCTCTAGAATGTCCCAGTAACTCATAATAAATTATCAAATGATAATAAGCGAATAATATTTAAGAAAGCCACATGGGCCATCTAGGCTGTCCCAGATCGATCAATCAAGTAAAAATTAATAATTAAAGATAATAATTAAGAAGCCGCATTGACCCTCTAGAATTGTTCCAGTCAACTCATAATAAATAGAATAATACTTAAGAAGCCCGCATGATCCTTTTTAGACTGTCCCAGTCAACAATAAAAATTAATAAAATTAAGAAGCCGCATTGGCCCCTCTAGAATGCCCCAGTCAACCCATAATAAATAATAAATAAGAATAAATACTTTTAAGAAGCCGCATGGGCCTATCTAGACAACTTCGCGCCGTATCTTATCTCAAAGCAAAAATTACCTCTTTCGTTGCATTTACGTTGCGCCTCTCCAGCATATCTTGTCTTTTCTTAATAAGGTGCTAAAATGTAGACAATATTAAAATACTGGCCTAACATATCTAATATACGAAACATTATACAAAAATAACTATATATAATTAGTCTGCATCTGGCATTTATTTTTCAATTTTTAACCCTAGCCCCTAGTTCTGGGTTCAAAATCTTACAATGGAAAAAATGAAACAGCAGCACTAAAGAATGTTACAGACTTACGGGTTACAATGCCAATAGTTTGATGAAAATTGAAAAAATATATTAAAAACTTCATAAAAAATATAGTTTTATTTTAATTTTTTATTTCTATTGAAATTTAATCACTTAAAACCAAAAATTAATAAAAAATATTAAAAAAATTAAAAAAATCAAAAAAATCAAAAAAATCAATAAAATCAAAAAAATCATGATTTCTTTATAAAAAAATCAAGTAAAAAACTCAATTGATTTTTTTCATTTGAATTTTTTCGTGCCATCCCTGCTTTTGACTATGAAGATCGACCAACAAACTTTTAAAGAATCGGTGATCGACACTTGCCAAGGAAAATTTTAAGTATACATTCTTAGGTAGAAACTACGTACCCATAGGTCGGGGTAAATAATTTACCAAGATCACTCACTATAAATCGAATTACATTACGATGAAAAGGTTTATGTTTTGCTAACACGTGACATATTTTAAATGATGCAATTGTAGCCGCTTTAGACTGTTCCAAGGACTTCTGAAATATGGTTTGTTCACCTGCTAAATTGTTCTTCAAATGTTGTACTTTATTTTTTCATAATTCACTTTTAGGCGGAAAATCATTTTCGTAGGTTTTATGCATTCTTCTGTAATGTCGCTCTAAATTTCCGCGTTTAGGCATGGCAACTGCTACTCGACATATCAAACAAATGCACTTTTCTTTCACTATTGTAAAAAAAAACTCTTCTTCCCACTCCGCATTAAAGTGATACGTTTTACTCTTTTTAGCTGCACTCATTGTTTCACATGTATCTCAACAGTAACTAACTTAAACAATGAATACAAACAATAAAATATAGTAGTGAAAAAGTAAAGATTAAAAAATTTACCGTACATCCACCATCTAATGCGGGCCGAATTATATTGTCAAATATCAGCATTTTAAAATTTTTAAATGACTGGGATATATCGGCGATCGACCCACAGGCCTCTCGTGATCGACCGGTCCGACCGTTTGAGCACCACGACACAACATCCAGAGATATATAATATAAATACATATATATATATATATATATATATATATATATATATATATATATATATATATATATATATAAAGTATATATATATATATATATATATTATATATAATATATAACTTCCTAGTTAACGTTCTTATCCCCTATGCAGGGGGTAACACGGGGGACCACAGGAAATCGAACTTTAAGGCGGCTATCCCAAACCAGCGCAACCAACGTGTTCGCACAGTCGAGTTTTAATTCTTGCCCCCAGGTAGATAAAACCAACTGCTTACACAGAGATTTGACCCAGCGTCCTCTCGTTTTTAGGACGCGGAGACTCACCCTCATTAATATATATATATATATATATATATATATATATATATATATTATATATATATATATATATATATATATATATATATTATTATATATAATATATATATATATATATAAGCTCTTACAATTGTAAGAAAATATGATGAGATACTAAAAAGATTAGGAAACCTGATTTTTCTCATACACTGAATTTCCTTTTAAAAATACCAAACTGCTAAGCATTTTATCAGACAGTCTGCCTCTTTTAGGAGAATAAATATGACCTACCAAACTGAAGAGTCTTTCTACTGGTGCTGATGATGGTAGTGGGGTGTTGTATTTAAAAAAGAAAAACTGCAAAACACCAGGAAAATGACGTAGAGATTCCAGTGAAGATTTTTATTCAGCAAAATATTTGAGAAACCTCCATATCCATCGAATCTTCGCTTGAAGTCGTGGTAATGCCAGTTGATATTTCATAACCAAAAAAGTCATCGGCACTACTTTCAGAAACTGAATAATCAGTCATGCTATTTTTGCTATCTTTTTGGAGGGCCTTTATAGAATTTACCAGCATTTCTTGGACTCCTTTCGTCATTGCTGTAGCTTTGATGTCACTGTTAATAGAATTGATAGCCACTTTAACTTGAATCTCGGATTTGACACAGAAGCTAATATTGCTAGTTTAGTTTCATGGCATATATTCAGATTGAGAAACTTCCGAAACCTATTTGAAAAACCCTTTGAAATGGTTCAAAAGTGGCTGACAATACTGAAGGGGCTCATTATTAAGGCGATTAATTTTTTTTAATCAACTACTAGAAGACGTGAACAAAGCTCAATAGATGCAATCGAGTTCAAATTATTATATAATTATTAAATGGTCTCATATATAGTTAGCACTATTATATATATATATATATATATATATATATATATATATTATATTATAAATATATATAGATATACTTATATATATATATATATATTAGATATATATATATTAATATATATATAATATATATATATAGTATATTATATTATATATATATATATATATTATTATATATAATATACTATATATATATATATATATATATATATATATAGCCTCTCCTGGAAGGTCAAAGACCCTGTCAAAGGGCCTGAGGCTCTTCTCCATCTTCCTCTCTCCTCGTAGTCTCCCTCTTCTTTCTGGCACAGCATCAATGTTCTTCTCAATGAGTCCTCCACCTACTGTCTCCACTCCATCTCCTCGTGGCCACTCTCTCCTCCTGCATCCTTTCCAGGTGTCCCCACCATCTCAATCTGGCTGCATCCATCTTATTTAATATAGCCTTGCACTACCAACCTCCTCCTTTATTTTTAAGCTTTCTTTGTCTGTCTCTTCTAGTCTTTCCCACTATCACTCTTAAAAACTACATCTCTGCCGACTGTATTCTACTATCCTCTTTTGTGGTCGTACTCCATGTCTCTGCCCCATATAATAGAATCGGTGTTAACATCTAGTCGAATATCACCCTCTTCACCTCCATACTCATTTGTCTGTACCCTGCTCTTACAGCTTCCCCATACTGAGCTATTCTACTTACTGTATATTTCCTCTTCTCCATCTCCTCACAAAGCAAAACTTTCTGATTGATACTGGCGCATCTTTGTCTTTGGTCCCTCCGGATCCGTCTCAGCGCTCTGCAGTACCTCAATCTTCTCATGCGTTCTATGGTGTGAATGGTCAGACTATTCCAGTATATCGTGAACGACTTTGCTCTTTGGAACTCTCGCTTCGACGGAGTTTTAAATGGGTTTTTCTTGTGGCAAAAGTTACACAACCTATTATTGGGGCAGACTTCTTGTCCCATTTCAATCTCATGGCGGACATTCGCAATCAACGTTTAGTAGACGGTACTACTACGTTGTCCTCAAAGGGTGCTCTGATCTCTTCTATTTTTGGAGGCATTTCTACTATTGCCCCATGTTCTTCTTCTTCAGACGCTTCTCCCTTTGTTACTATGTTACAGAAGGATTTTCCGGATCTTTTAAATCCTTGTTCTTCTTCTTTACCTGTCCAACATGATGTACAGCACCATATCGAGACGTCTGGTCCTCCAACTTTCGCTCGTGCTAGACGTCTCCCCCCAGACAAACTCAAGGCGGCTCAAGCCGAGTTCGAGCATATGTTAGAACTAGGTATTGTCCGCCCCTCTAAGAGTGCTTGGGCTTCACCTCTTCACATGGTGCCAAAACCTTCGGGTGATTGGAGACCGTGTGGAGACTTTAGGGCTCTGAATGCCTCGACAACACCTGACCGCTACCCGGTTCCACATATTCAGTCCTTTAACTCTCGTCTGGATGGCGCAACCATCTTTTCAAAATTGGATATGGTCAGGGCATATCATCAGATTTCTGTAGCTGCTGATGACATTAAAAAAAAACGCTGTTATTACTCCTTTTGGATTATTTGAGTATACTAGAATGCCCTTCGGTCTGAGATGTGCAGCTCAAACTTTTCAGAGGTTTATTGATACTATACTGCGTGGCTTACCTTTCGCCTGGGCTTATCTCGACGACCTTCTTGTAGCAAGTGCAACTCCTGAGGAGCATCAGGATCATTTGCGTGCGGTTTTCGCACGATTAAACGATGCTGGAATGCGACTTAATCTCGCGAAGTGTGTACTTGGTACATCATCTCTCACTTTCTTGGGCCATACTGTTTCTCCTGAAGGTGTTAAACCACTCTCCGATCGTGTTGATGCCATTCGTGCATTCCCTCTTCCTCAAACACAGAAGCAACTTCGTCAATACTTGGGAATGGTAAACTTTTACCACCGTTTCCTTCGTTCAGCTTCCGAACTTCTTCGTCCACTTACAGCCCTTATTACACAAAAGAAGAGGGGTTCAGCCATCATTCTTGATTGGACGGATGAGGCAAGAAAAGCTTTTGACTCTTCAAAGGAAGCTCTAGCTGCTGCAACACTTCTTGTCCATCCTCAGGACTCTGCACCAACGCGTATTCAAGTCGACGCTTCCGACTTTGCTGTCGGTGGTGTCTTGCAGCAGTATTTGAATAACGTTTGGTCTCCTTTAGCCTTTTTCTCTCGCAAGCTTCAACCTGCCGAAACTCGGTATAGTGCTTTCGGTAGGGAGTTGCTGGCAATGTACCTAACTACTCGTCACTTCAGGTACTTCATAGAAGGTCGAGATTTTCACATCTTAACCGATCACAAACCTCTTACGTTCGCGATGATTTCCCGTCACGAACGACATTCTCCCAGAGAAGCACGCCACCTTGAATACGTCTCCCAATTCACCACTGACGTTCGGCATATCTCTGGGGTAGATAACACCACTGCCGATGCCCTTTCGCGCATCCAGATCGACTCTATTTCTCCTATTCCAATCATAGATTTTGAAGCTATGGCACAGCTCCAAGAGGACGAAATCATCGACCCCACATTAACTTCTTCTTTACGACTAGAGTGGATAACACTCCCAGGTATCAAGAGGAAGTTGTTATGTGATACGTCAACCTCTACTCCTCGTCCATACGTTCCTTCTTCATACAGGAAAGACATCTTCCTCAATCTCCATTCCCTTTCTCACCCCGGCATCGAGGCTTCGCGAAAGCTGGTTTCAGCACGCTTTGTGTGGCCCGGCGTCAATGCCGAGGTGACGAAGTGGGCACGCAATTGTCTTTCCTGTCAACGGTCTAAAGTTCAGAGGCACACTAAAAGCCCTCTTGGCTCCTTCCTACCACCAGGTGACAGGTTTGAAAAGGTTCACATAGATATTGTAGGACCTCTTCCTCCTTCTAATGGCAAACGCTACCTTCTTACTTGTATCGACCGGTTCACTCGATGGACCGAAGCCATTCCTCTTTCTGTTGCTTCTTCGGAATCCATTGCGACAGCTTTTATGACACATTGGGTTTCTCGTTTCGGCATACCTCTCTCTGTCACTACAGATCAAGGACGTGTCTTCGAATCTTATCTTTGGAGAGATTTGATGCGCCTCCTTGGTTCTGAAAAGATTCATACCACTTGCTTTAATCCAAAAGCAAACGGAATTGTAGAACGATTCCATCGTCAGCTTAAGGCTTCCTTGGCTGCTCATCCACAACCGGAACATTGGACAGACGCTCTTCCGTTGGTAATGCTAGGTATTCGCACTGCCATCAAAGAGGATCTGCAATGTTCTGCGGCAGAGCTTGTCTACGGTTCCACTCTTCGGCTTCCCGGAGAGTTCTTTTCGCAATCTTCTCCGTCTCCTACTGCTGACCCATTATCTTATCTAACCCGATTAAGGCGCTGTGCTTCGTCGTGGAGACCGACTCCTACTCGTCACCACAAAGTGCATTCTTTCGTACCTAAGGACCTCTCTACATGCACACATGTCTTTGTAAGGCATGATTCGCACCGCACTGCTTTCCAACCGAAGTACGATGGACCTTTTCCTGTGTTACTTCGGAAGGAGAAGTTTTTTACCATCCAGCGTCCCACACGCACAGAGGTCGTATCAATCGACCGTCTTAAGCCAGCGTTCTTCGAGTCCAATCCTCCTGATACTCCGGATTCGGAATTGTTCCCAAGATCAGTTTCAGTCCCTTTCAGCACGACTCCTACCTACAACATTCCTGTTTCACCTCCCCCTTCTCTTCCTACTATCTCACCGCCACCTCCCTTAGTACCATTATCTCCTGCTCCAGCTTTAGCTCAACCGTCTAGCACAACAGATGAGGTAACTTCAGCTCCACAACCTCGTCCGAGTACTCGTGCTAGTACACGCGATATAGCCACACCTGCACCGAATGTGCCTACAGCTCGACCTTCCGGGCCCTCTCTTCGTTCTGCTTCAATACCTCCTTCTACTCAACGTAGTTCGAGGAGTGGCAGACAGATTCGTTGGCCGAGTCGTTACCTAGATTAAAGAATCTGCTGCCCCAACCTCTGGAGGGGGGTTCTGAAGTCGGTCTTAAAATCATTTTTAATAACCTAATACTGTATTAACATATATGTAATTTAGTAAATTTATATTGAAAACACAATATAATGTTAGTGCAGTTTAAACATCTGAATGTAGTTTTTGTTTATCTGGCAACATCAATTTTGCAAAGCCGGACTAAATACTTGCTCCCATGTGAACTCAACGAATCAAGAGGTCAACTGCTGCAACATTATTTGCTTTATATAAAATAAGTGATTCCTACATTTATCTTGAAGGTGCGTGAAAGTGTAATTACCATACAGTGATAATGTGTATTGCTAATTCTTTATTATGTCGTTTTTCTTACATATCATTGAGGACAATTTCCTCATAGATATGTAATTACAAACTAATGCCTCTTATTATACTTCTTTATAAGTCATTTCTTTTATTGTATGTACTGATTTTAGAATATCGGATGTGCATAAGCCGGTATTCCTTATATTCTAAAACCCCCTATCGAAGAATTTTTTATTATTTTAGTAAACTTAAGAAATTTCCCATATTGTAAGGCCTATTAACCAAACGGCCGCATTCAAATTTGGTCTTTATATTCAAGCCGCATAAGGGCTATTTTTGTTTAACATTTTAAAATCAAAATATCGTAGTCTTTATTCTTATACCTAAAACTTATTTTTTATTATGTATTTATTTGTTGTTATTGTTTTTAGTTTTAGGGATCGTATTTCATCTTATGGAGTCAGAATAGAACATATTTTTACAAGAAGAATTTTATATAAATATATATATATATATATATATATATATATATATATATATATAATATATATATATATATATATATATATATATATATATATATATATATATATATATATATATATATATATATATATATATATATATATATTGTATAACAAAAATAATTCAAATAATATAATTTAGAAAAGAAAAAAAAACTATAAAAAATTGGAAACTAGACATAGTTGTATTAAGCTAATTTTAGTTTAAAACTATACAGTCAAAAAATACTCATTAATTAATTAAGATATTAACATATGACAAATATACAAATATCAAACAAAAATAAAATAGAAAAGTACACTACTCTCATCAATCCTTATTTATTATAATTACAATGAGATATTAGCTAATGCTTCTAAATATATTAAAACATTTTTTTGTAAACTTTTATTCTAATTAATAAAATATTTAATCTATATTTTAGTCTAAAACAAGGATCGACATCTTACTTTTAAAAGACTGAACAAAACTTTGTATCACGACTTGACATGAACCACAATTTTCTCAGTAATAAAAAGAAATGAATAAATTTCTTTTTATTTGCAATAAAATTATTCCGTTAATGTGACGACGGATGCGTGAACTGGAATATCAAAAGAATATTTGGGACTCTCTTTGGCTATTACAGAATGCATTTTAGGAGAAAGTTTCGTCGTTTCGGGTCGATCGTGCCAATGCAAGATTATCTCCTGATCACAAGGACATGTTTTCATGAAGAATTCTTCTGAATATGCTGTATATAAATATCTGAAGTAAAGAAATTATTTCAGAAACAGTTTATTGCCTATTATATATATATATATATATATATATATATATATATATATATGTGATATATATATATATATATATATATATATATATATATATATATATATATATATATATATATATATATATATATATTTAAAAATATATATATATATATATATATATATATATATATATATATATATATTTATATATATATATATATATATATATATATATATATATATATATATATATATATATATATATATATATATATATATATATATATATATATATATTATATATATATATATATATATATATATATATATATATATATATAGAATGGACGCATTGAAAAGAGAGTGGAAAAAGAAAAGAGAAGATTTAGAAGAAAGGAATTTGAGAAGAGAACCAAGAAACACAAGAGCTTGCAACGAGGGATTAGAAGTTTGAGTGCTGGAAAAGGAGATGGTTCCTGAGAGAACATTTGTTCAGACTGTGAAGAAACGTTTTAGAAAAAGGAATTACAAATACAAAATTTTATAAAATTTAAACAAAATAAAAAACTATTTTAATTTTACGGAGGAGCACCAAAATTTTAAACTTGATTCTTTTTGATATAACAAAAGTTAATTAAATTAATAAATGACGAACATCATTTTGATTTAGTTATTTATTATAAGAAGATAATTGTTTTAACTTCAGTTTTGAAAGCTTTAGTTTATTGAGCGAGGGCTAACGCTCTCGCATTGGTGTAATATATATATATAAGAAAGATATATATATATATATATATATATATGTTATATATATATATATATATATATATATATATATATATATATATATTCAACACTCATTGTGGACACAAATAATAAATATTTACGTCGAAATAAACTAAAAAATTAAATAAAATGAATTTAAAAATAAATCAATTTGAAGCTCAAAAAAGAAAAAAGTAAGTTCATTTTATAGCAAATTAAAGTCCATTCAACAAAAGGAAACGAATTGGGAACGTTTTTTGGCATGTTTAATAATAATACTATATATGATAAGAAGAATGGACATTTGATGGAGTCGGCTCGTGTAAGTCAAGAAGTAATGGATCAAGCACCAAAATGGTAGCTCAGCGGTTAGAGCACTCGCCCAACTAAGCGAAAGACCCAGGTTCGTCACTGGTCGGTCGTCTGAGTGTGTGATACTCTCTTCTTGGCTCCGTCTTGCTCAGACTTAAAATTTGAGCACACCCCCTCCTAGATTAGGGCTTTGCCCGTGAGTGGTGGTGGTGTTAACTGTATATATATATATATATATATATATATATATATATATATATATATATATATATATATATATATATATATATATATATATAGTTAGTATATATATATATATATATATATATATATATATATCTATATATATATATATATATATATATATATATATATATAAAGGGATTCATACTGGAGGGTGCTAGCGCCATGCTTATAGTACTAGTGCCACTTAATCACTTACACTTTCGTGAAGCCTTTTTTGATCACAAATCTCCTTACTCTCTTATTTAATCCCCTTTTATTAATCCTCTAACCATTTCGTCTTAATCCCCAAATTCACGTCATTGCTGGGCTTTTAACCACGTTTGACCCCATTTTTCCCTCACCCTTGGCACTATGCAACCCCTCTTTTTCCTCCATTATTACCCTTGGCATATCTTGTTTCCGGTTAGTGCTTTTCACTAGCCCAGGCTCGTTCATGTTCCACTAGACACTCTTGCGACAGGTAATTACAAAAATTATTGAAATTTCAAAGGAGTGCAGACCCCTTGAAGAGCGTTTATTTGTCCTTCTCTCATACTCCTTCATGAGCTCCTCGAAACCCTTCCACCATGATCTTGAATAATCATGATTTTCACGTACATGTTTAAATTTACTGCACGAGATCAATGGGGACTGAAATTGCAAAATAATAATATAAAAAAAGCATAGAAATTTCATGTTATAGAATTTATCTCTCCTTAGATTTTTTAAGTGATGATATGATGGATGATGATTGATGATGATGATGATGATGATTATGATGCCATGCATATGATATGTAGACGATAAATGTTTATGATGCGGTGATAATGGCCGTACTGTCACGTAATGCTTGAAGTGATGTAAATAAAAAATATGGCTAATTATGTAATAATGACTTGGACGTAAAATTTGACAACTTGTCATTGTCACTTTACGGGTGTTTTTGATTTTTGCGTCTGACGTGATGCCCTATTTAGCCCCAATCTTAAAATGGGACTCCAAAGTCTTATCAAATTCTATAAATTTACAGAGCCTATTTTGATCAAAATAAAAAAGCAAACGTTTTCTGACTTTCTAAAACGTCATTTTCTGTTGTTTTTCAATTTTTAGTTAAGTTTTTCCTTTTGTATTTCATTTTTTGAAAACCTTTTTTTGACATTTGTTCGATACGTCTCATACAAATTTCCCATGGATTAATGAATTTCAAATTCTGAAAATAAACAAAGATTGAACTGTTACCTAAAATCTGTTGGAAAGAAATATTAGATATTTGACCCAAATCAAGCAATAGTCGGATTTTCAAAACCTATTTTTTTGAGTTTGAAATTGCAAATTTTGCAAAAAATTATTATTGCGTTCCGATCTAAGAAAATGTTCCCAGTACATTTTGTAGTCGGGGGGATGAACCTTTTATTTAGATCATTGCTTTGTATATGCAAATAGTTTTGGATTTGTCCTTGCAACAAAATTTTAAAAACAAAAATGGGCGAAATTAATTTTTTTTTGTGAGTATAGCAAAAAAAAAAAAAATATCTACATTTAATAAAAAAGATGTATCTCGCCGACTAGATACATCCTGAAAAAATTTGATGGCTTATATCGACAGGCAGATAGAAAAAAAATATTCTCAATATATACACTTTTTCAAAAAACGAATATTTTTGAAAAGTTGAATATTGCGATGTTTTTTTATCTTACTCATGCCGGACAAAAATAGCATCACAATTTTCATGGCTATATAGTCGGAACAAAGATACATCGTGTTACACTTTAAAAATAATTTTTTGAAAACTCAAATATTTTGTTTTGAAAATTTGTTACAATGACAAATCCAAAACTACTGTACTGACATAATAATATATATATTTATATAATATATATATATATTATATAATATATTACTATATATGTTATATATAATATAAAAAAAATATTAACATATATCTATATTAGATAATATATTATATATGTAACTATATATATATACTCACTATTATTATTATATACCTAATTACTATAGTTATTATATATATAGATAATATATTTATATATATATATATAGTATATATATATATAATAATATAAATAATATTATACTATATAATATTATATACTATAATTATACTATATATATATATATATATATATTATATATATATATAGTATTATTAGTATATATATATATATATATATATTAATATTATCTTCCCCGCTACATATGCCCTGAACTTTAATGAAATGACAAAGAAAATTTTTTGCAATTTTTTAATTTCAAAACCCCAAAAAACTAAAATTAGAAAAATCGATCATTGTTCGGATTTGGTGTGTCAAATATCAATATTTCCTTCCCAAATATTTTTAGAGTATATATCTATCTCTTGTGTATAATTCAAATTTTAGAGCATTTCGAAAAAATTGTCACGACTAGTATGCAAAAAGGTGAGGAAGATAGGTATTGAAAAAAATTAAAATAGAAAAGAAAATTTAACTATTTTAGAAGAAAAAACAACCCGAAAGGACGGTTAGTTTAGACGGTAAGAAAAAGCTAAAAAACTTCGCATTTGAGTTTTAAAAAAAAAAAATATGCTGAAGATTACACTCTAGGTCCATTATAAGATTGGGGCCACAGTCGGTATCAGGTCGGTGCAAGAATCAACACCTTAATAACATTTAGTTGTAGAAACGCAACCAAATTCATTTAGAGTATTTTTCTCTCTTTTCATATTTGGCTTGTAACACACCTTTATTTGTCTTTTTTCAGCACTATTTTTCTCAAGCTCTTCTTCTTACGACAACTCTTATTATATATTGATAATGAATTAACAATACATTTAATGTGCGTATTAATAATAATCTAATAATAATAACTAATAATAACTAAATAATAATAATAATAATAATAATTAATAATGAATAATAATAATAAATAATATAATAGTTAATAGATAATAATCGAAAATAAAATAATATATATTATCTATAATAATAATAATAATAATAATAATAAATAATAAATAAATTTATAATAATATAATAATTAATTAAAATAGATAAAATAATAATATTAGTAAACCTTATAATAAAATAAGAATAATAATTTTAAAATAAAATAGTTAAAACTAATAATCATAATGAAAACAAGATTAATTTCCATCATAATAATGAGAAATAAGAAATTAACAATACATTACTGATCAATAATAACTAATTAATTTGTTCAATTTTTTTCACAAAAAGTTTATTCAGAAAGAGAAAAATAAGATAACTCTGGTATGTTAAAGTTTCAATATAGAAGTTTGAGAACTAGATAGAGATTAGAATTTATACTACAATATTTAATGAATACACAATTTCGTGGAGGGAACATACAACTGCAAACAGTATTGTGTCCTTTGAGCCCGCAAAAATAATACAAATAATTGCATTTTAAGTTGTTGGGTTTAAAGGTGAGCTGTACGAGAATTATGAAGAGGGTCTGAAATGTTGGTTTGGCACATTTCAAAATAGTAATTAAAATCTACACATGCCTTTCAAGAAAATAATCTGAGAAAAATATAATAATATAATAATAATAATCAATAATAATAATTAATAATAATAATAATAGATAATAATTAATAATAATAATAATAATAATAAAAACGATGAATAAATAACGATGATGATGATGATGACATAAATAATTAAAAATGATGATAATAAAAATATAATAATTATAACGCTAATGAATATAATAAACTTAAGAGCAATAGCAAAATAATATAATATAATAATATAATAATAAAATAATAATAATTATTTATAATTAATAATAATAATAATTAATAAATAAAAATAATAGTACAATCATCCATAATCGATGATATTTAATAACGAAGGTTACTATGAAGTATCCACGTTTATGCGTTAATAAAATGGAATAACCTGATCACATAAGTAAATCGCTGGTCAATTTTTTTTTGTTTTTGTTTACAGGATAAAACACCGCTCGACGGCAGTGCCCTAATCTAGGACGGGAGGTGTGGGTGATAACACTTATAATATTGATTTTAGAATATATGGAGTTTACTTTTTTTAGCAAAAGACAATAATAATTAATAAGAAAATTATTTTTTATTTAGAACTAATTAATAATTTAATATCAAAATTTTAAAAAAATTTAAATTAATAATATAAACATATAATAGTATAAATAAATAATTAAAAATAAGAAATTAATATTAACATTAGTGTTAATTTTTAAATAATGAATAATAATAATGAAATATAATAATAATAATAAGTAGATAATAATAATAGAATAATAATAATAATAATAATAATAACTAAATATAATAATAATAAATATATAATAATATAAGTAATAATCATACTAATAATAATAATAATAATAATAATAATAATAATAATAATAATAATAATAATAATAATATTTTACAAAAATTTCAAAAGAATTAAAGTGTATGGCGTTGTGTTTTAAGATAGATTCGTAAACATGCATGTATGGTAAACACATATAGCCTTAGATCAGTATGCATCCGTTGCTCATGACCCATCTGATGATGATTCATACGTTTAAATTATAGTGACATTAATGCATTTGTATCTTTGTGTTAGAACGCGAGCTGTTTACGCAAAATGGTTTGTACTTCGTAAATAGTTTGAAGAATTATGTAACATGCCCTGATTCTTGATGTGGGGAGTTGTGTATTCCTGTTATTTTATTTTGTGGTATTTGTTAGACATATGAAATTGTTCTCTTTAATCACATGCTTGTTTATGAGTGTGCTGTGCTGTGCTCTTGCTTTGTAAAACGTTAGAAGTAGGACTAAGAAGAAGAGAGCATAAATGTCGGCGTGATTGGGCTAAAGTCGGCGTGTTTGATCAGCCGTCGGTAATGAGTGACTCGGTTTTAAAGTTTAAACAATTTTTTTGGCTTACTTTAATTATTATATTATTATTATTATTATCTTTATCATTATTCATTATTATTATTTATTATTATTATTAATTATTATTATTATTCTTTATGTACTATTATTATTTTATTATTATATATTATTATTATTATCTATATATTATTATGTATTATTATTATATATTATTATTATTATTATTATTATTATTATTATTATTATTATTATTATTATTCTCTCTCTCAAAGAGATGAGGATTAGACCTTTGGAAGAGCGTTCAGCTCAAAGACAAAGTTTTTAATGATTTTCGTTGTTGTTATTGATAAGGTTAACTATCTATATGAATTATATTCGGCTCCGTGATAAAAATCGGAATCTGCGCATGAGAAGCCTATTTCCGAGCCGGATGTCGGAGCTGTGTGCCGAAGGCTAAGACTTGTTAGGCAATGTATAAGGTGATAAACATGAAATTCTGGGGTAAGGAAGGATCCCGATCCCATTTGAGTCGGCTCAGCCAGAGGTTGTTGGATTTCTCGGTAAGTCGGGGGAGTCGGGTTTAATTTTAGAGGGGTAGAGTCGGAGTCGGAAAAAGATTTTGAAAAGGAGTAGAGTCGGTCAATTTTACAGAGGTCGTGGTCGGGAGTTGGAATCTAGGTTAACTTTCAAGATAGTAGAGTTAGGAGTCAGAAAATTTTTGAACTGACAA
>JABUQX010074536.1:0-5000 GCA_015478945.1 Trachelipus rathkii | reverse complement strand
GAGAACGTCGTTGACTTTGGGTGAGCATGCTCAACCGGGGCCCGACTATATATATATATATATATATATATATATATATATATATATATATATATATATATATATATATATATATATATATATAGTATAATTATTAAAAATTTTGAAAAAAATTCTTACAGCTCCTCCTCTGTGTTATATATTAGTTACAATTAACCATTCAAGGTGTAATTTTGAGGAACATATTAAACAATATTAAATATCGGTGAAAATGTAGCATAATAAAAGAAGGAAAATCAGCATAGACTTTTCAGAAGAACTATATTAGAATAAAAGTTTTTATAAATTAATGTTGAACTTAAATATTATTTTGTATAATTTTTCTTTTTTTTTACATCTATTCATCCGAAATATTTAGAAATTTTTATTTTATTATTCCCCATTTTAGGGGGGCTCG
This sequence comes from Trachelipus rathkii, assembly GCA_015478945.1. Classification (NCBI taxonomy): domain Eukaryota; kingdom Metazoa; phylum Arthropoda; class Malacostraca; order Isopoda; family Trachelipodidae; genus Trachelipus; species Trachelipus rathkii. The sequence goes on along the minus strand of JABUQX010074536.1, from coordinate 4,564 downwards.
AGTTCGACGGGGCAAGGGGACGAAGGGGGGGGGTTCCCCCCCCCCCGTTATCCTTTTTTCACCGGGAGACCGAGAGACCCGACTCCTGCAATCGGTGGGTTTCCCTTATGGTATTCCTTTAGTTAAGAAAAGGAATTATTTTAATTCTCTTCTAACCTATGGTAGTTAGCTTTAAACTAAAGGAATAGCCAAGGTTAAATCGCAAAGATCGCAGGATGTGGGTCTCTCGGCGTCCCGGTGGACGACCTTCCCCGTCGGCATCAATCTAACACTTTCTAAATAATTTAAAAAAAAAAACAAACAAAACACACAAAATATTAGGCTCACAAGATCATTTATAAACTTCTTAAATCTAAATAAAGTTTTTTTAAATGATCTATAGATTTTCTTCTTTTATTATGCAATTTCACCGATTAAATATGCTAAAATAAAAAAATAAATAGAATATTTTTAATAAAAAACATTCTGTAGCATCTTTATAGCCAAGAAGAGCGCGAATTATGATAGAGCTTAAACACAATTCGAATATGATTATATATATATATATATGATATATATAGTATATATATATATATAATATATATTATTATGATATATATATATATATTATATATATATATATATTATTTAATATTATATATATTATATATATATATATATATATTATATATATATTTCATATATATATATAAAAAGAGCCATTTTATGGGAAGATAAAGATAAACTGCTTCTCTGGGATTGAACCACCGCATGTTGCGAGTGAGGACAATATACCCGGCGCTATAGGATTGGAGCCATCCCCCAACCCATAAAAGTTGAGTTCAAGAAACCAATATATAAAGCAACCGAGCTGCCCTTCAGGAGACATCACCAGAGTGTCCAGCCTGTACTCATCCCTCGTTCATTTATTATTTTAGATGTTAAATATTGCATATTAATCCGCAATCTATAGTAAGATATGTGTAATAAAAAAGGAACATTTTATGGAAGATTAAGAATAAATTGCCTTCTCTGGGATGAACTACCGCATGTTGCGAGGGAGGACAATATACCCGGCGCGTATACGATTGAGCCATCCCCCAACCCAAAAAAGTTTGGGTTCAAGAACAAATAATTTTGTTTTTAAAAATCAAATTTGTTAATATTTTTTCAAAAAATTGAAATTATCTCTCGAAAGATACGACACTTACAGAAAAACCAATATAAATTATTTGGAATTAATGACTATATTAAAAAATGAAATATATATATATATATATATACTATATATATATATATATTATATACTATATAATATAGTTATATATATATATATATATATATATATAATTATATATATTATATATATTATATTTATATATATATATATATATATATATATATATATATATATATATATATATACTATATATATATTAGTAATTAGGGTCGAGGCAACGGGGGACAGAGGGGGGACGTTTTCCATACCCGTTAGGGGGGGCGGGAGAACCCCCGCGATACCCAAATTCCAAGAGGCGGGGGTACAGGAGACCCTCCTCGGAGGGGGGGAAATAGTGCCTAACCCTGGTCGTTGTCCACCTAGAGACCGAGAGACCCCGACTACTGCAATCTTTGCGGTTTACCCTGGGTATTCCTTTAGTTTGAAAAACACACCAAAAAAAATTAAACAACAAAATTAATAAAAAATTACTTTTTTTAAAACATTATTTAAAATATTTCGGAACTTTTGAAGCATGTTCGTTACCACTTAAATTCATATTGCTTTAGTATTAGTATACTAGGAATATATTAAAAAAAAAAGAAAAAAAAATTAAAACTGACGAAGTCGTAAAACAGAAAAGGGGACATAGTATATATATTATATGTATATAATAATATATTAATATATAGTTATATAATATTATACTATAATATATATATATAACTATATATATAATATAATCATACATCAACATATATATATAGCTAATTAAAATCATTTATATATAATATATATATAATATATAGTATATATTCCAGTGATTCCAACCTTTTGTAATTCACGGTACCCTATTTAAGGCTGTGGAAGTTTTGAGGCACACTTAATTATAATAATGAATAATAATATATATTAATAATCATAATAATAATATAATATAATAAATAATATAATAAAATAATATAATAATAATATAAAATAATAATAATAATAATAATAGTAAAAACAAAAAGTAAGATTTAATATATAATAATAGATTTTAATTTAAAATATCTATAAAACAAACCTGTTAAAATTTGAAAGCTGGAGTTTGGCGGTTCTACGATCGATTAATGGGAAATTTTGTCGGCTTTGATTTGCTTAGAGCACAATATTGTATGTTAGGTCTGATGATTGATAACGCAACAGGTATATTTTCACTGAAGATTATCTATTTCTATGTTTTGCATTTATTGTGACCATTGCAGAGAAAGCTTGTTCACAAAAGTATGATGTTGAAAATAGCAAAAGGGAAACTTGTGGCTTTTTCTTCCTAGGTTAGGATACTCCCTTTGTATGCTAAGCCAAAAATCAGCCAGATGATACAGTACAGTTTCATCAACAATAATTTATGGTCTTAAAATATTCAGTTCCACATTCTCCATTGTTTAATAAGTTCATTCAGTAGCTGCTGAAATCTAGTTCATTCAGCACTATCATGCCTTGTGATAGAATTAATCTCGGAGCAGCGATGGAAAACAATCCACTCAAAAGACTTCATACTGGAAAGAGAAGACGAAAGTACTTACTACTGAATCTTCCAATATTGATATAAATGTCATAGAATGAAGGTCCTTTTAGCCTTTTCGCTGCCATGATACATTTCTCTTTATAAAAGGATTGCGCAAACAATTTGAAAAAATCACTTTTCTCAATTGCAGACTACCTCAAAGAAGCTACCTTTCTCATGAAACCTTGTCATTATCATTGGGTTGAAGAAACTTGTTTTCTTGTCGTCCCTGTAATGAAGTATTTAATACATTTAGCTTACTAAATATATCTGACATATATTTTTTTTTTTTTTTTTTTTTTTTTTTTTTTTTTTTTTTATTTTTTTTTTTTTTTGACAGCATGTAAACACCAATCATCAATTTGCAGGAAAACTGTCCCTTCATCTTTCTCGATTTACATCTAAAAAAATGACTTTTGTTCTTCTTTAGCGATGTCTCCAACGACGCGGATTCACAAGTACTCCAAATACTTACGTGATCTATTGAGTGGAGTATAATATGGAGAATGCATCCAATATTCACAAATTTTTTTTCAAACGGTCTTCAGCTTATCAAAACATGACCAAACCATCTTATTACACTCTAATTTATTCAATCTTCACCAAAACCCCGACCTGGCTTATCATAATAGTAACTGATCTTCAGGATTAAATAGGCTTACCTGAGATATGCTAACCGGTATCAAATATATGGTTTTACTCTGCACATTTAAAGTATAATTGTCATGCACGTCTATTTCATTAGAACCTATAAATTTTTTATCACATAAAAAAAATTTAAATTTATCCCATGAAAACAATAATTCTAAAACCCAGGATCGGCTCGGATCCGGATCCAGGATACCTGGTATCTACGTGTTAAAATGACATCAAGGCTTCTGTGCTCCGGATCCGTACTAATCAGTTCTGACACTATTTGATATCTATGTCTAAGCACGTCATATTCCATATCTATTTATAAATGCAATATAAAACTAATTCATTAACTATATATAATAAAAAATATTTAATTCACTAAAATATTTCATATCATCTGGTCACTCCTCGGCTTAAAACTACGTCTTCACGGCTCACGGCTTCGATACACTACGGCTCAGGCTTCGACTCCGCTGCCGAGATCCTCAAAGGCTCTGGATCCGACTTTAATTTGATTCTGCTAATTAATAAACTACTTGGAGAAAATTGTTTAGTATACGTTTTCTTAGGCAATAAATTGTTCTTATCTAAAACATTATTTGTTCTTAAAAATATTATTAATACCCAGTCATCTGTAGCACATCCGAGGCAACCAAGCTCCTCGGCTCCAGGCTCCGGCTCCTGTGAGGCTCCGGCTCCTGGCTCGGTACTCGGTGACTTTCGACTCCCTATTAAATTATTGAAAACTGTATTGAGTTAAACGAAGAACTTGGGGTGAATCAAGAGGGTTGAGATTATGAAAATAAATATTATAGATATTTTTCTATAATTATTAAATAACAAACTAGTCAATTTCAATGGGAGACTAGTGAGATGGGGCACCTACCGGGGATACCCTACTATAATATATGGGGAAAAAAATTACAATTTTGACTAGGAATTGAAATATTTTTTGTAGTTAACGACACTACTTATCTAAATAAATTAAAATTCAGTTATCTAAAAAACCATTTGATAATAATTTAAAAAAATAAAATTAGTATAACGAAATTTCATTTTATGATTTTACTAAATAAAATTTAAGTAATGATATAAAAAAAATATGTAGTAAAGTATGGAGCTAGACTTCAAAAAGTAGGGGGTCCGAGGATAAAGTCCTCCCCTTAACGCTGTTTGTACGA
>JABUQX010074535.1:15000-37232 GCA_015478945.1 Trachelipus rathkii | reverse complement strand
ATTTTATTATATAATAATATATATATAATATATAATATATATATTATTATTTAAATAATATATTTTTTTTAATAAATTTATAAATATTATAACTATATATATTAATATATATATTATATTAATATTTATATAATATATATTAATATTTATATATATAAATATATAATATATATATATATAATATTAATTGTATACTAGGCAAACACAAATAAAAATAAAAAAATTTAAAAACGTTTTTTGTGTATTGTTATGCAAAAAAAAAATATGGCTTGGAAAAGCCATTTGGGGCGTCGCCAGGTTCAACCATTAAAAGGCTTAAAAAAAATTGTATTTTAAAAGGATTATAATATATTTATATATAATATATTATTAATATTTATATATTATTATTATAATTATATATATATATTATTATATAATATAATATATATATATATATTAATATTTAAGCCTATATATATATAGCCTATATATATATATATATATTTATTATATATTTATATATATTATATGATAATATATATATATAATATATATATATTTAATATTATTATAAGTTATATATATATATAATTATATAATATATTATATTATATTATATTGTTAATATATTTTTATAATTATATATTTATACATATATATATATAATATATATATATTATTATAATATATATTTTATAATATAATATATAATATATATATATAATAAGAAAAGAAGGACAAAAAAACTAAGAACTTTGAAATGGGATAATTTTAAATGATTTTATATTAAAAAAAAAAAAATTATATTATTAACAGCAAAAAAGTATAACCAAGTTCAACAAATCAAAGAATAATGATAGTAAAAAGCCAATGGCTGTTTTCAAAAATTAAATATTTATTAAAATAAAAACAATTTCCTAGGATTTAATGCAAATTTACAACTATTTACTGCGTTCTAAATTAAAGGAAACCCTAATTGTTTAACACAAATTTTTTTCTGTGTTACCCACTTTCATTCATATTCCCGTTATTAAACCTTGTTTCGGGTCTTCCCCATAGAACTTTTCGCAGGGGGCAAAGGACTTGATCCTTAAAGGGGCCAGGGGGGAGTTACTTGGAAAGAGTTGGGGTTTTCTGCTGTTTTACTGGTGGTTGGGCATTGTTGGGCGAGTAGGGTTATCTACAATTCCTATTTCGTTTCAACTAAATACCCTAGAACAAGAATTGTCTCATACAAGGCAAAAACCAAACAAAGATCTTTTAATTGCTATCTCCATTCTGCAGCATCATATGATTCCAGAGTTAGCAGAGGTTGCAGCTTTGCTGATATTCTAAAGTTAAAAAACTATTAAACATGAACTTGTCTTTTCCTTTAAACTCACGATTTGTTATGGAGTAGGGGCATTGGGAAAAGGGATGTAAGATATGTCCATGCATTTTAAGGGCAGGTAGTATTTTCAGTTTAGAAAAAAAACCATAATTCCAAGAAAAGTTATAAAATCCAGGGATACGGGGAGTTATTTTAAGGGGGGATTCTTCTCCAGGAAAAACTTCCCGTGGGATTTTGTTTGCTGGATGGTTGCTGCGGTGCTGCTGCCTACCAAAAAAAAATTCCGTGGTAATATTATCAAGGATTCAAAGGTCCCCAGTTGCTCCGGGGAGATTCAATTAATCTTTTAACAAACTTTCCATCGATGATTTTTTCTTCCCAACCATTTTCCCGACGGGCTTCCCTAAAACCATTTTTCCACCAAAAATATTGTTGAACAATTAGAGCTAGCCAATGCATTGACGATATCCCAAGGTCTTAAGATTGGTGAGCATTTTACAACTGGCTCTAAACACTCCAACAGGAGAGTATTTTCGCGATTCCAAATATCATAAAGGCCCATGGATGGGAATGGAACGGGAAAACTTACATGCCGCTTGAATTGCAAACTGAAAAAAGCGCTTTTTTCTTGTTGGCGTTATTTCCTTCATTGGAAAAAAAGGGAATTTCTAAAATTTTGCTTGCATCCATTTACGTACAAAAAAGGCTCCTTTTAACACCACTTCTGGTTGCCACTTGTTTGTTTTGGTTTCAGGGGGACCATTCTGGTTCTTTGGGCATAGGCTTGGATTTGTTTGGGCATTAAATTTTTTCTCCCAAAGGGACCGTCTCGCGGAAAAAAACGGTTTTTTTAATAATGGGGTCCTTTTAGTTCCCCACCCAGCACACGAATCCTAATATTCATAAAAAATTTCAAAATCATTTTTTTACTACTTTTTTAAATTTGGCTTTGTTGTTGAAGGGAGGCCAAATTGAAAGGGGGAACAAATGGCTCTTTTATTACCTTTTCCTCAATATTGCTTAGGGAACCACCTTTCTTCTTTGGTCAGACCATCGTTTGGAAACAAGGGCATCGGAAAAAAAACCAACCCCACGCCATTTTTCCTCGGGATTCCCAGTTCTTCGGGTTCGTGGACAAAAAATCGGGTTCAAATTGGGTCTTTTCCCGCAATGGTTTTGCGTCAAAAGCCGCTTTTTTCAGTTCTAACAAAAAGCCAAATAAAAAATTTCCTCTTTGATCAAATCCGGAAAACTCCTTTTGCGGAAAAGAAACACTGTGGGAAATTGGTTCCTTTCCCAGGGAAATAATTCAGCCGGTTTTTCATCTGCTAGTTAAGGCTATACCCGTGGCACACGGCTTCCCTTTTTTACCTTATTAAATCCGGGATGCTTTTCCTTTATAGTTAAGGTTTAACCAACATTAGAGAAAATGATTATCTTGGAATCTTGGAACTGATTGGTATATGGCTTTTTTCTCCCTTTTTCAAAAATCTACTTTTCAATTTTGGGACGATCTCCGGGCAAATTTTATTTGTTTAAGCGCCACAAAAATTTTGCAAAAAAACAAACTTCCCTTCATCATCGGATGCTTACCCCCGAAGCGGTTTTAAAAATCCCGCCGGCGTACCAAGAAAATTGCTCAACCACATTGAAATTATTGAGGATAAAATTTTATTTTTTCTATTTTCAGTCCTATGAATTTATTTTTTTGAATGGGGGCTGGGAATTTGGATGGGTCTACCAAAGCACGTTCCTGTAGGGGAAACAATCTTTGCAAAGCTTCAATCCAGCAGTTATACCCACTCTGTGTTTGTATTGTCCTTTAAGACAATGTAGATGTTTATATTTTTTAAATGGGTCTTTTATTGTTTTTTTAAAAAAGGAAAGGGCCTATGGGATATCCTCTGAACAAAAACTTAATTTTTTGGTGGAAAATAAAAATACAAACTGCAAAAATGATTCCCTTTAGGTGCCTGGAGGTTAATGTTTTTCAGCCAAAAAGGGTAAAAATATGTTCTCCAAACTATTTATAATTGGAATTCTCTTTAAGTTGGGTAAAGGCAATTCTTCCAAAAAAAAATTATAGGGGTCCCTTTAAGTTGGGGAAATCCAAAACACTCTTTTTCAGTAAAAAAACTGTTCTTTTTCTCAGGTCGAAATCATAGATTTTTGGAATTTTCCAAAAAACGTAAATCTTTACAATTGTTCCATTTTTTCGTTTGGAACTGTTCATTCTTACTTGGGAAAACGCCTAGGCTTCCGAAAAATTTTCTGGGGGGGAAACCCATATTTGCTGGGGGGGACTTCGTCAGTGCTGGGCCACCTGGGTGTTGGGTTTCTTTCATTCATATTGGGCGGAAAAGTAGGAGGGGATTTTGGCTCTTGTGTATCTTAGTTTGAAAATATTGGGATATGTTCTTCGTTTTTTCCAACCGCTTTACCCAATTTTTCAATTTTTATTCGAAAGTTCTTTCCTTTTTCAAATTTAACTGAAAAACAATATTATATATAATTAATATAAAATATAATATAATATATTTATATATATATAATATTTTATAATATATATATTAATATAAAATATATATATATTATTATATATATATATATAATATATAATAAATATATATAATATATATATATATATATATAATGATATTTAATATTAAAATTATTATATAATATATATATATAAATATATAAAATATTTTTAATTAATATTGTAAATATGTTTTGAAATTATCTAACATTATATATTATTATTTATATAATATATATGTTTATATAATTATATTATTAATTTTTATTATATAATATATTATTATATATAATATATATATATATTATATATATAATATATATATTATTATAATTATATATAATAATTATATATTATATATTATTATATATTTAATTTATGTGATCATTTTGTTTTTCATTCAAATTGATTTAATCAACTTGATTGAACAAAATTGGTTCTAGCAATTCCCAAAGAATGTTAATAGAAAAAATTCTCTAAAAAGTATAGGGGGGCAAAAAACTATTTTGAAAAAATTTCCAACAATTTTCTTATATGTTGTAATTAAAAAAAAAAAAAAAGGTTTTTTTAAAATTGAAGCTAAACCCTTATATGGACATTAAAGATTCATTGTGTTTAACAAAAAATTCCTACATTTTAAAGGGAAGTAAAATACAACAAATTATTTTTAATATTTAAAAGTAAGACGTAACGTACCAAAGGGGAAAAAATCTCCTATAATCCATGGATTGGGATGGAAATTTTAAACTATTTGGACTTTTTTACCCACTGAAAGGGGGCGGTTGGTTGAATTATAAAATGGGCGCACGGAGTTTGGAAATTTCAATGCTTACTTTTGGGACCTTAATTAAACCATTAATAAAAAGAATTGGAAGGGAAAATCTGAACTTGAAACCAGCCAAAAGCCTTAAGAATTTAAATAACATATCCCAAACATTTAAATTAAAAACCCATAGATAGGAAATAAAACAAACACAAAGTTTTTCTTTAATCTACCCAAAAGTTACACTTCGTCATATTAAAAATGAGTTGAAGGGAAGATTCGTATCGGCAAAGAGGAAATGTGGAAAAAAAATGACGGATTGCAAAAACTAGCCTTTTTTCGCCCATTTATTACCCAACGTGTATATATATATATAATTATATATATAATATATAAATATATATATTATAATATTAATATATATATAATAATATTATTATATATATATATATATTATAATTATATATATTATATGTATAATATATTATATATTATATATATATATATATATATATATATTTTAATATTATATATATATATATATATATATATTTATATATTTTATATAATATTATATATATATATATATAATATATTTATAATATTAAATATAAATATATATAATATATAATATATATATATTAATATATATATAATATAATATATATTATAATATATATATTATTATATATAATATATTATTTTATATATATAATATATTTATTTATATATTATTTTAATATTATTTATTTTATTATTTAAATTTATTTATTAATTTCTAAAAAAAAATAATTCATTTTATTATAATTTGTTACAAGCTATTATATTAATATTTAATATATATATATTATAATATAATATATAATATATATTTATAATATATATCGTTTTTAAAAACGTTACTTAAACGGGCCACCCCCAAGGGGAAACGGGGAAACCTTGGATTAAAAAAAAAATTTCCCGGCAGGTAGGGGACTCTTATAAGAAAGTAAACCACTTCTAGGGGGGAAACAGCTGGCCCCCTGCCCCCCCCTTTGGACGGGGGACGGCCCCCATTTGCTTTGAATCAATTTAAAGAATGCATGGGAGGGGTGGGGGGAGAGGGTGGGGGTGTTTTGGATTTGCTGATTTAACTTGATAAACTTCATCAAGGGATGTGTAAAAAAAAAATCAAGTTTTTTTTTCTTTATTTAAAACATTTTGAAAAAAAAGAGAATAAAAAAAGGATTGAAATTTAAAAAATTGAACAGATATGTTTTTTAAAAAAAAAGTAAAAACAAAAAAATTATATAGGAAATTTGAAAAAAAAAAATAAATTTACTATTAAAAAAAAAAAAATAAATTAATAAATTTTATAAAATAAATTTAAGGATTTTGAAACTTAAAAGACCTTGAAGGTTGTTGAAAAAACCTCAAACTCGTGCTTCTTCCTTTCCCCCAGTTGGCTAATTTATTCCCCTTCTTTCTTTTTCTGTGTTCTCCAAATTTTCCTTTCTTAAGTTCCAAATTTTCCAAAGGTTTTAAGGCTCAGGGCCCCCCCCAATTCACCATTATGTTTTTGCGCAGCGATTACGGTAACCTTGGTCTGGCAACGATGTTACACCCGTACGGGAAAAGGTGTATACCCAAGTTTATCCTTCTATGCCAAATTTTAATGTTTTGGGGATCAGACCTTACATCGTATTGAAGGCGTAGCGGACACGTTTAACCTCGGCCTTGTGACGAGAATTTACCTTAATAAAGAAAAGTGTGTATTTACCCCCAAGGGTTTTTCATCCTTCTATGTTCAAATAAATTTCAGGGTTTTTTTGGGGCCATAGGCCCATCCCTCGATGGGGTATAAAAACGTCAGTTACCTCAAGCTGTTGTCGATGGTTTTTACCTTAAAAAAAGAAGGGTGTATTCCAAGTTTCAATTCGTTTATTCTACGGTTTTCCTTTAACTTTTTATGGCCAAGGCAAACCCCCTTTTGGGGGTGTGGGGCCTCGGCCACCGTATTCCTTCGGTCTACCGGGGACGAGTTATACATTTATTTTTAAGAAGGATTGTAATTACCAATCATTTTCCATTTCTTACGGGGTCATTTTTCCTTTACTTGGTGGGGCCAAGGGGCAATCCGATGCGGAGTGTTGGCCAGGGTCATGTAAAAACCTTGTTCTTAAGGGACGAAAATACTTTAATGATGATTAGATGTATGTTTAAAGTTTTTTTCGTCCTTTTCTAAACGGTTCAATAATTTCAATTTTTGATAAGCGCATCCCAAATTTTAATAAGGTCATGAACAATCGGTCTTACGGGGACGGAAGGTTTTTACCTTATTAAAGAAGGGTGTATACCAAGTTTTAATTCCTTTTTATTTCCTTAATATCCAAGATTCGGGGGCCAGCACCCCCTATCCGGGGATGGGCATGGCTTACGTAACCTCGGGTCGCAAGGACCGGAGGGGTTTTTAAACGTCACCACCCAAAGGGAAATGGAATGCGCAAGTTTGAAGAAGAGGAACCCATTGTCGGCAAAAACTTCAATTCCGTTTGCTAGGTTTGGGTGGTGTAGGTGCCGTGGGTTGAGTGTTGGCAGTATTAGTGCTTTTTGCGGGAAAACCAAGGGGGCGGTTTCATTGGCTCATGCGGGAGAAAAAAATTTATACATTAATTTAGTACCATTTAACTATTTTATTTATTTTTTTTTATTATTTACTTATTTTATTTATTTAATTTTATTTATTTTTATTTTTTTATTTATTTTTTTTTATTTTTTTTTTTTTTATTTAATTTAAAAATTAAAAAAAATAATGCTCCTACGTTTATTAGTTTTTTTCTTTAACCCCGGTTCGGGGAGTCGGTTTTCTTCAGCCGGCATTTCATTCGGGGACCTTCACTTTTTTTGAAACTTCGTTCAAAAACGTTGAAAGGCCGAATTTGGGATGATATATATACGCAGAAAAGGTGCGGCCAAGTCGGAACATTACTATTGGTGTAGCCTTTTTATTTTCTAAGCGGTTTGGGGTTTTTGTTGCCAGTTTGGATTGAAGGGTTTATCTTGGCTTGTCCAGCTTTCCCTAATCTAGGGAAAAGGGAAGGGATTATAAATTGCCGCTATTTTTTTTTTTAAGATTTATACAGCTACTTTCTCGAATTTTATTTATAACGGGAAAAAGTTAGATATTTAGGAAGTTTACATTGCTTTTGTTTTGTTAAATAATCTTGGGCTATTCTTTAAGAGAGATAGCTTTAGTAGGTTCTTCAATTGTAAATTATTTTGATTTTTTTTCAAAAGGTGTTGGTAGCTAATAAAGAAAATTTTTTTAATTGGGGCACTTAGCAGGGGACGGATGGAATCGATTTCTGCATCAAAAATAAAGCCGGGAAATAAAAACCCTTATTTGCTAAGGGGGCTATTCCGTTAACTGGGAAGGACCAATAATTAGTTTTGGGAAGGTGGGGTTTGTTATAATTTGTGATAAAAATATATTTCTTCATTTTCAATCAATAGTTTGGCTTCGATACGTCGATGATATTTTCGCACTAATTAATTACATGTAATTTCGGCTGCTTTGCTGGGACTAATGGGGGTTAATATTGTTATTTTTTAAAAAAATAATATTTTTTTCATTCATTTGTTCACTTCCAAGCAATTTTAGTATTTTGTGGGACTCTGTGGGCAGGGTTCAAACTCCTTTTTTTAAAAATGTACAATGTTTGGGAAATTAATTTTCCAGCTATAGTTTTATTTTAATTTTAAAAATGTATTTGTGATTTTTGGTAAAGTTTATTGAAAGTTTATTAGAATCTAAATTCATTTGGAAGAACCCTTATTTAACGTGGCCTGCTGCCTTTAAAGTTGGATTAGTGTTTTGGGACGGGATTTTTAATTCCCTTATAATATTGAAAAAAAATATTAAGGGAAATGCAAACCGGTGAAAAAATTTGAGCGAAATTAAACGGGGGATTTTCAATTTGGTTAATTTAAAGTTAATAATAAAGTCCAAGAATTAGGGTTGCCTTATTTGGACACCGGGGCATAAGTTGCTTTTGCAGTTGTTCAAGAAACCATATTTAATCTATTCTAAACGTTACTGGAGTTCTTTTCGCTTGAATTTTGTTTCTAAAAACCATTTAATTGCATTTCCCCTTTTCCAATTCCCCATCTATTTTCATTATTTGCTAAGTAGGTATTTTTTCTCGATGGGAAAAATATTGTATCAAAAAAAAAGGCTATTTTATTTAAGATCCATTAAATAAATCGAAGGTTTAGAATAATATTTCCCAATAAACAATTATTAATTATGTAGACGGATCCGAATTAAATTCAATTTAGAAATAAATAATTTAACAAAAATAAATAAATGAATAATTTTAAATAATGAGAAATGAAATTGATATTATATGATAATGGATAATGATAATGGGTAATGATAATGATATTGATAATTGATAATGATTTAATTTTGAATAAATGATAATGAATTTAATTGATAAATTGGTTAATGATTACTAATGCTGATAAACAAAATGATGGAAATAAATGATTGATAAAAAAATGATGAATAATAATGATTAATGAAAATGATAATTGATAAAATGATAATTTGGATTTTAATTGGATAATTGGATTAATGATTAATTGATAATTGATAATGATAATGATAATAATAATTTAATAATTTAAATATTTTAGCAACAAAAAAATAAAAATAAAAATTACTCCTTCTAAGCATTTATAATTTAATTTAATAATAATTTTAAAAATTAATAATAAATAATAAATAATAAAATAATAATAATTAATAATAATTAAATTAAATAATAATAAAATATAATAAAATTAATTAATGTAATAATTAATAATATTAATAATAATAATTAATTAATAATAATAATAATAATAATTTAATAATTTAAATAAATAATAATTAATTAAAATTGTATTTGCGGATTTGGATTACATTTTACTGCATATTTTAATTTGTGGGTTTTTCAGGGGAGTTTTTTCAGGCATTTTTTCCCCCCGGCTTATGGTTTTGCTTTTACCCTCCCTTCTTATATTAAAGTAATGAATCCCGTGGGGGCCAGTCAAATATAATTCTTTAGTGAAAATATATATATTATATATATAATTATTTATTTATTTATTATTATTTATTATATTTATTTATATTAATTATATTATAATTAATAATATAATAATTATATAATATATATATATTATTATGTTATATATATATTTATATAATAAATATATTATATATTTATTAATATATATTATATATTAATTTATAATATATATATAATATATTATAATATAATACAAATGCTCAAAAATATCATATATTATTATATATATATTATATAAATATATATTATCATATATTATAATAATTATAAATTATTATATAATATTATATATATATAATATATTTTATATTATATATATATTATTATATATATATATATATATAATATTAATATATATATAATATATAATATTATATTATTATTTATAAATAATATATAAAATTAAAAATAAATAAAATTATATTATTATTATATTTATATATTATATATATATTAAATTATATAATATATTTATATTTATTATATATATATATATATAATATATATATATATATATATATTATATATATAATATATATATTAAATTATATATAGATAATAATATTTATATATTATAAAAAAAAGTTCAGAAATCATATATTATTATTCATATAACTCGTTAATACCTTAAAAAAATATTATAAATATAAATATTAATATATATATATAATAAATAAATATATATAATATAATATATATATTATTATTTATATATAATAATAATATATATAATATATATATTTTATTATATTATAAATTATATTTAATATATAAATATATTATTTATATATTTATATATTATATATTATATATATAATATTATATAATATATAACAATATTATTAGATATATATATTATTATTTATCAAAATCTTTATTATATATATATTATTTATATAAAATGGAAAAGTATGGTTTGAATTGGTTGGTCCACCGGTGAAAGGATGAATTGATAGTTCGGTTGTTAAAAGCGGATGTATAAAGTGGGGGAGAAGTTGTGTTGGGGAAAACCGGAACCGGGCTGGGAGGGACGAAGAGGGAAAGTGGGGATTGGAGTCGGTTTGAAACGGAATGTCTGGGGAAAAGAGAATAAATGTGAGTGGCAGAGGGGGCGGAAGAATAAAAAGGTGGCAATGATGGGAGAAATTGGCGGGGTTTTGTATTGGGGCATGGTGTGTGGCCCACCCTGGGCCCAAGGAATGACCCTTTTTAACATTTGGACGATTTTTTACCCCATTAGTAGGCTTCCCGTCTTCGGTTCCTTTAATGATGCTCTTTAGGGTTTGAATTTCTGGTCTGTGAACGAGCTTTTCTCCCTTAATAAATGGTACAGATGAGGGGCGGTAAGGGGGCTTGGGGGCTTTCTTTTTCGACGTTGTCAATGTTCTCCTTACTGCTTTTCTTTTCCGGGATGGCTTGACAAGCCAACCTTTTAAGTGAAAGAATTTGGCTAAGGGAAGGTGAAAAGAAAAAGAAAAAGAAAGAACATATATATATAATATATATTATTAATATATATATATTATATATTAATAATATTATATTAATATATATATATATTATATATATATATTAATATATATTTTTATATTATATTATATATTAATTTAAATATTTATTATATAATATAATATATAATATTATATTATATTTATAATTATTATATATTAAAATTATAATAAAAAAAAAAACAGTTTTATTTTAAAGAAAATTCATGAACATATTTAAGCTTCATTTTGTGAACCTCTTAGTGAGGAAAGGTTTGTGGAGGGTTTAAAAAGTTCTCAAGTGGATTGGTTTGTATTTTTTCCTTCTTTGAGAAGTCTGATTATGGCTTCGATTTTCCTTCTTCTAAAAAGCAGGGGCATGTAACTTCCTTCCCATCTTTAACTTGTTTGGCTTTGCGGTATTAATATATTTCTTCTTTTTGATTGAGTTCCATTCATTATATAAACATTCTTTCTTTGTTTCTATTTGCCACTATTTGTTCTTTAGTGGGTCAAAGATTCTGGTTAGTCTAGTTTACCATCCTTTTTACGTTTTTAATAAAAGCCGAATGTAAGTCTACTTTTTCGAGGGAAACTTTCTCTTGATATTTTTGTTGAAGGGGCGAAAATACGGTTGTTTTTGGTAGGGGCTCTTTGTCAAGTGGTTATTGGCTCGATAATTTTAACCATAAAGAAAGTGCCTCAGTTGTTAAAATGTTGTTTTCTGTATAAAAATTACGTTAAAATTTTAAGTGTTCCAATTTTTATATATTTATCTTTTTCTTTTTTTTATATCGAAAGTGCCAAAAAATTTTTTAATTTATTAAATAATTTTCTTATTTTTTCATTTATTTTATCATTTCTTAAAACCCTAAAACTTGGATGGTTAATGTTAAATTATAATTATTAATTGTTTGCTTTGGGGGGGCCAATTTTACCTTTCGTACGTGATACAGCTCACATTGTGCTTGTGTCTGTTTTTTCTATTGTACAGCAAAGGGAAATTCCCTTAGCGTCTACAACTTTCCGTTCAGGCCGGATTAAGTTTTTAACCCCCTTTTGTTTGATTATTTTTTTTGTAATTGGGTTAAATTCATAATTAAAAATTCTGTTTTATATTTTTTATTTATAAGTAAATATTGAATTAATTTTTTGTTTAATTTAATTATTTTATTTTTTCTTTCTTCAATTATTTATTTAGTGTTTCCCATATTTATAAGTGTTTTCCATGATAACTTTATATTAAAATATAAAAATTTAAAAACTGTGGGGGGGGAAGGCGGCCTTTAGTCAAAGTTTGATCAAAAGCTGATTTTTTAAATTTGGGGGAAATACACAAAAAACGGGAATCCCGACATTTTTTTTAAATTTCGGAGTTTTAAAGATTATTTGAAACATTTATAAAGAAAATATATATAGAGGGGGACCCTTAAATGTAATGGCTCTATTAAAATTATTTTTTCTCTTTTGTAAATAATTTTTGTTTATATTATTAACATTATTGGGCCTTTATATTTATATATATTAATATATATTAATAATAATTATATATATATATAATTATATATATTATTATTATATATAAATATATATATATATATATATAAATATATATATAATATATTATATATATATATATTATAAAAATTAATATAATTTATTATATAATATTTATATTATTTATATATATATATATATATAATATATATGTGTGTGTGTTGTTCCCGTATATATATATATTAAATTTGTAATTAAATGCATGGCCCATTTAGAAAGGCATTTTTTACCCAATTTGTTTTTATATTTTTTTATTGTATAAATCCTTATAAATCCCAAAATATACTTTAATATATACATCGAGAAATTATTATAAACATTTAAACCTTTTCCAGTAATTTGTTTCCCAAAATTATATTTCCTTTGCCCAAATCCGGTTCATTATACAAATTGATATGTTTAACCAAAAATTCCATAATTATAATGTATTTTGTATATTGTTTGAATTTGTACATGGTTCGTTTATTAAAATTTTGTTTCAAAGGGAGGGTAAAAAACATTTTATTTTCTATTTTTTTAATTTTAAAAAATTTATAATATTTATTGGGGGGACAGTTCTTCTTTGATTCCCCGCCCCAATTTGTTTCCCCATTTTTTAATTGATTTTTCATTTTTAAAAATATTCAAGTAATACTGGAGAGATTTATTGCTTAATATTAGGGCAATTTAGGATTTATTGGCAAATTAGTATTCGGAAAAAGTCTGAATTTAATAAACAGCAAATTAATGTCCTTCAAGTTTCCGATTTTCGAGGAGTATAAAAAAAAAGAACCCGTTTCGTCAAATTTAAGGTAAATCAGAGGATTCTTTCTTGCAGGGATTTGGTAGGGGTCACTTTTTTTCTTATATTATGGGAAGTTGCTCTCCCAACAAGGGGCTAAAAAAGACTTATTCCAATTTGGGAGGATCAACTTTTTATTTTACATTGAGGACGTAAACATCCAGAGTTATTAATTTGAAGCCAAAAGTTGTCTTATGAGGGGCCCTGGGGGGCCAAATGGGAAATGTAAGTTTTTAAAAGTTTGTTGTGGGGAAAAAAAAAGGTAAGACCTAGGTTTTTGTTAATTTTTAACCCCTTTGACATAGTATAAAAAGGTGGTTTGCCTGTTCTCGGGGATACTTTTTGAACAATTCTGAAACAGTATTTGTTGTTATTAATTAGTTACCTTTATTTTGTAATGGGCATTTACTTTGTTTTATATCAAACGTTTGCGTAAAGGTAGTTTACGGAAATTTATGTTTTTTATTTAGGCAGTAATTCAATCTGTTTAAATGGTTTTGTGATCAAGTTTTAGGCCATTATTATTTCTTTCATTTGTGTTTTGTAGGCTCTGTTAAAGTTTTGAAAAAGAGGCTTACGCCATATTTTCGTTATTCATATGTGAAGTAGGGCATTCGGCCTATGATACGATTTAATTTGGGTTGTATTGGGAAAATTGTCAAATTGGAATTTTCAATTTGAACCCGCCAATTAAAGTTAAATTAATTTAAATTTTATAGTGGGTCCTTATTTAAAAATAATATAAAAATATATTATATATATATTAAAAATAAATTATTATATATATATATAATTATATATATATATTATATATAAATATATTATATATATTATATTATATTATATATATAATATATAAAAGTATTTTAATTATATTATTAATAGTTGAAAGGGACAAAGGCGTAAGGAAAAATTTGAACCAAGGAAAGCCGGTTTATTTCGTTTTCCAAGGGAATTTGGGAGGTTTTCATACTCTAAACGGGGGCGGAAAAAACCGGCCCGAAAACAAATATTTTTTCCCCGTCCGAATTTTGTATTTTCTTAAACCCATTATATTGGAGTATAATTTAATATATTTTATATATATATAATATATTATATTAATATAAATAATTATATTTATATATTAATATTTATTAATATATTATATATATAAATAATATTTATATAAAATATATATTTATTAATATTATAATATTCCATTTATATTATATATATATATATATTATTATATATATTATATATATATATTATATATATAATATATATATATATATATATATTAAAATATATATTATATATAAATATTATATATATATATATTATATATATAATATATATAATATATATATATATTATAATATTATATATTATTATATTAAAAATATATATTATTATATATAAATATATATTAAAATATATATTATATTATATTATAATATATATTAATATATTAATATATATATTATATTATAAATACATGTATACAGTTACGACCTTCTGAATGAAAAAAAAAAAACAATATTTTAAATTCATATTTTATTTAAAAATTTATAAAAAAAAATATATAAACCAATATTAATACTTAATTATTAAATTTTATAAAATATATAATAATATTATATATATAATATATTATATTATTATATATCAATATATTTATAATATAAATATATAATATATATATTAAATATTATTTAGTAAAGAATAATGAAAATTTATTTTTATTTTGGGTAAAAAAAACAAAAAAAAAACTGACGTAGTTAGATAGCCATTTTGAAAAAAAAGTTAAGGAAAAATTATTTTTGGGGAAACTCGTTTGCATATTGGTTAAGTTGGGACTCGAAGGGGACGTTGGGGGATAGATTATTGAATTTGAAAACTAATAAGATGGCTTCACAGGAAGAACTTTTTGCTAGGTGGAAAGAGTTTGGTTTATCTAACCAGGAGGCATTAAATTTATTGAGAGAGGAGCGTGATAGAGATGGAGTATGCTAAAGAAGTAGAAGAGAAAGAGAATTGGCTAGAGAAGAGCCGCAATAGAAAGAAAAGAAAAATACAATGTAAAAATGAAATAGAAGAAAAGAAATTGGCTAGAGAAGCTGAAAAGGAAGAAAAGAAATTGGCTAGAGAATTGGAATTACAAAAGCTCCAAATGAAAAAAAGAATTGGAAGAACAGAAGATCAATGCAGCATTGGAGGAGAAAAAGCTTATGATGGAAGCTGAAGCGCGTAAAGAGAAGATGGAAGCTGAAGCGCGTAAAGAGAAAATGGAAGCTGATGAGCGTGAACGTCAGGCTAAGATGGAAGCCGACAAGCTCGCTAATGGAGTTCTGAAGAAAAGGATTTAAAAGATGAAAGCTGGAGGCAGGAAAGATCGCCAACGGGCAACATGAAAAAGCTACATTAGCAGCATTCCCAAAAGCTCCTCAAACACAAGTAACGCCTCTCACGCAAGTAGATATCCGAAGCTGAAATTGCCTAATTTTGATGAGAAAATAAACAATGTAGAGGAATATATGTTGATGTTCGAGAAGCAAGCAGCAGCCAACGAAGTGCCAAAGGTAAAACAAGCTCTGATACTTGGTACATTCCTCACGGGGATAAGCGTAGGAAGTTTTTTAATAAATTAACACGGTCGAAGAGTTGAAAAACTATGAAGAGTTGAAGATAGCCTTGTTGATTCGTTACAATCTAAACGAAAGTGGATATTGTACGAAATATAAGAACATATGCCCGGCTGAAGATGATAGCCCTAGTGTGTATATAAGTAAAATTGTTGAAGCTCTCCGAAAGTGGTTGACCGCGGCCAAAGTTAAAATGTCTGCTGACGAATTGATCGACTTCTTTTCGATTGATAAATATTTGAGCACTGTGCCGAAGGAGCTTGCCACCTATTTAATAGAGAAGAAAGACAAGAATATCGAAAGTATTGTAAGTGGTTCTGAAAACTACATTGAAACTCATCAAATAAAACTTACGTCAGATTACGCACGAAACCAGAGTCAAAATATTGTAAAAAACATCCAACATCAGCAACTATTTTAGATCGAGAATCAGTGGAAATAGTTATCACAGAAATGATAACACTAAGAACGCCAATCAACACACGCCAAGAACAACGGAGAATGCCGAAAAAAATAGTAACGGTGTAAATGAACGACAAGAAAAACGTCGTAGTAGTAGAGAGTCTAGAGCTGTACTCGTCTGTTACAGGTGTCAAAGAAGAGAGCACTTAGCCCGTGAACAGCAGTGGCAAGAATTTTAGTAATTCTGGTAATAGGCAGAGGGAAGACGGCAAGAGTACGGCAGCGTCCGTAGGTTTCCAAAACGGAAATGAAGTCCTGAATTTTTAAGGTGAAGAACCGTCAAATTTTGAAGATACAGTTGTTGTGGGCGGATTTGATCGCTATTCACACAACTTGCCTATAACACATGGAAAGGTTAATGGTTATCATGTCCAGTTATTAAAGGATACCGGTTGTAATTTGGTAGCCATACGTTAAAAGTATGTACCCTAGGAGTGCTAAACCGGCACGCACAAAACCAAGAGACTTTTAGACAGTACGACCCAAGAAGTTCCACTCGCAAAGGTCGAGATAGACACCCCCTACCTCGTGGGTAAACGACCGCAGCAGTGCTGCCAGAGGTCGTGTATGATCTTATTATAGGAAACATCGAAGGGGCATTACCCCCATACCAGCCAAACCTCGCATGGGAAGAGACTAAGTGTCACGGTCAGCACCTTGTTCCCCATTGTCGAGCGTGCTGAAGAAGATTCGACTGAAGAATCTATGGTGAGGCGCAAAGCATAACAAAATGATCATACGTCTATAGAGGCAAGGACGGAAGATGAAAAGTTTATGGAGGAAGCACCGTCTGTCAAACAGTCATCAATCATGCTTGTAGAGAAGAAAGACACAACCGCGGATACACCATTGATCAAGGAACGAGATTCCCATATTTCCTCTTTTGGAAGTGAAGATGTAGCAGCTAATAAACGTAAAGTAGTTTACACTGCGCCACACGAAAACGCTGGAAGTAATATGGAAGTGTCAAACACTAATGAGGGATCTAATGTACAAAGTACAGTGAAAGATGAGAGTCAGATTGACATCTTTGTGAATAATGTCATATTGAAAAATGAGAGAATGCCACACAGTGACAGATCGGTGACACAAAGTGTCGCAGCCGTGAACCAAATGGAAGATGTTCACGATGGTCAAATTACTGAGTTAGTTAGTGATCGTAAAGTGTTTAAAGAGAGAAAGAGAGATGATGGAAACTTACAGAAGATTTGGAAGTCTTTGGAAAAAGGTGAAAACAAATATATACTGAAGAACGCCATTTTATACAAGAGAATAGTTGAGAATCAGCTAGAAAGGTTCACACTCGTGGTACCTAGGGAGTATAGGAGTAGAGTGATGAGAGTGGCTCACGACGAGATCTTCGGTGGCCACCAGGGTGTTAAGAAGACGATGGGGAAGATCACTCAACAGTTCTTCGTTCTTCTCAACAATAATGTCAAAGAGGAGGATTCCTTTATGTCCCATGCCGATAATAGAAGAACCTTTCCAGAGAGTCGTCATCGATTTAGTAGGTCCAATTTTGCCGCCATCATCCGAGGGACACCAGTATGTGTTAACACCCGTAGAAGCAGTGACTAGATACCCAGAGGCAGTACCTCTGAAACGTCTTACGGCTCAGAAAGTGACTGAAAATTTGGTATCAATTTTCATGAGGCTTGGGGTGCCTAAAGAAATTCTAAGTGACAATGGACGTCAATTCCATTCTGATTTGATGAGAGATGTAACTAAGATGCTTAACATTAAGCAAAAGTTCTCAAGTGTCTATCATCCCATGAGCCAGGGACTTACGGAAAAATTTGATGGTACGCTGAAGCGTATGCTTAAGAGAATGTGCGACGAACAAGTAAGGAAGTGGCACAAGTTTTTGGAATCATTGTTATTTGCATATAGGAAGGCTCCACAAGACTCCACAGGTTTCTCCCCTTTCGAACTTTTGTATAGGAGGACTGTGAGGTCCTATGCAAATACTACATGAAATATTGGCGGGTGATATTAACCCTGATGAGGCAAGATCAACCTACGCCTGAATGACACGTTAAATCCTTCGAGAGAAAACCTAGTGAAAGCCCAGATTTCACAAAAGAAATATTATGACAGAGGCGCGAAGAGCAGAAAGTTGAAAGTAGGAGATTTGGCTCTAGTGCTCCTATCCGACGTCCAATAATAAGATGCTCATGCGTTGGGGTGGACTTACCCAGTGGTTGAAACATATGGTAAGGACAACTACCGGATAAAGGTTGGTGACGTCATAAAAACCTATCATATTAACCGGCTCAAGAAGTAAAACGTTAAAGAAGAGAATGAAGAAGAAGAAGAAGGTCAACATCATGGTGGGATCGGTGCTTCTGCGGTTATACTTGATACGGAGAATGAAGAAAACATCCACCTTGTGGGTTTTGACCCCACACCTGTACAAAAGGAGAGATTATCAGATACGAAAGTTAGTACGGAAATAACAGATTCAATGAGGAGAGACCTGATGACCATCTTGGAGAAGTATGAAGATATATTCACGGATGTGCCTGGCACAGCTAAGAATGATTTTCATGCTATCGATCTCATCGACGAAACACCTATAAGGCCCAGACAGTAAGAGCTTCCGTATACCGATTGTTCTTATTTGTGTGTGTAAAGTGTGTATGTGTGTGAAAGATGGCAGATTTGCATAGGCGTGGGCTTTTATTAACTTTACCAACATCCGCGGCTTAAAATCTAACTTTGCCTCTGTGGAATATCACCTATCTAACTCTTACCCTAACCTTTTGCTCTTGTCTGAGACTCAGATTGCTAAGAATTCACCCTCTAACTCGTTTAATATATCTAACTATAACTTATTTCATAATTTCCGTCTGATGGGTGGAGTGTGTGCCTATGTAAACATTAATACTCCTGTAACACGTCTCGTGAATCTCGAATCTCCTAACTTCGATGCTCTGTGGCTCAAAATTTTTCTTCCTTCTACTACAATAATCTTGTGCTACTGCTACTGTTCTCCTAACAGAACAGATTTTCATTCTTTCTTTGAATATCTTACTACCTCTCACGAGACTGTTATATCTTCTCATCAAATACTGAGGTACTCTTATTTAGGGGGATTTCAATGTACACAACACTGGAATTGTTGGGATCCTCTCATACTGATTAGGTGGGGAGGAGGCCGAATCATTCAGCATTCTCAACCATGTTCTGGAGCAACTAATCAAAGAACCTAAACACATTCCAGATTCGTCCCAACCAATTCTTGAACACACTTGACCTATGTTTCACCACTTGTCCTGCTCACTACAAATACACTACCTTCGCTCTTATTGGTAAATCTGACCACAACCTTATATCTCTTAACTTTAATACTTCCTCTCCAACAGCTCCATCCTGCCTACGCGTTTTTTCTGGCACTTTGATCGGGGGTAATTGGGGAGCCTTTCGTTCGCTTCTACGCTAACTATAATTGGAATGACTGGCTTGACTCTGATGACGCTTCGGCTTCTGCCATTAAGTTGGGAGCTTAATCTTTGACGGGATGAGCAGGTTCATTTCTTCTTCGACTAAATCTTTTCTCTCCCATTACTCCGATTCACTCATTCTCTGGCCATTCAGCCTAGAGACAGCGCTTATCGGGAGTGGAAAAAATTTCGTTCTCCTTCACTCTCGCTAATTTTCATCAGCTAGAATCGTTGCACGGATACTCTTCGACGAGCAAAGCGGGCTTTCATCAAATGAAAAGTGCGCTAACCTCCTGGTTCCCTACTGACAAATCTTTCTGCCTCTGGCCAAAAACATCTCTAACAACTTCTGTAATCTTCTTTCCTCCTCTTATTCGATCTGATGGCTCTTTTGCTAACTCTCCAACTGGAAAAGGCCAATCTTCTCGGCCTCCTATTTCCTCTAAAACTCAAACCCTGGGACGTATTCTGGCATTCCTCCCCCTCCACCTTCTCCTCTCAGGTGTCCTGTGTCTTTGCAAGTGATTACATTTGATCGGGGGATGCATGGGCTCCTGAGATCTATGAACGTTAGGAAAGGAGGGGGGGCCCGGATGGCATCCCTCCCCGAGTTTTGAGGGAGTTGCTTCCGTGCTGACCCCCCCCTCGTTTTCAACTTATATTTCTCTACGTTTCAATACTAACCACTTTCCCTCAGTGTTGGAAGCACGCACATGTCCAACCTATTCCGAAAAAAGGAAAGCCGCTCAGATGCTTCTAACTATCGCCCTATAACTCTCACCAGTATTTCTATCTAAGATCTTTGAAACCCTGCTTAACTCTCACTCTTAGACCATCTGGAATTTCTCTTAATACTTCTTTCGACTCCAGTTATGCATTTCGGCGTTCGAGGTCTTACTTGGTGATATACTTAACTATTTAACGATTTATGGTTTTCCGCCTTAGGAACTACGGGGGAGATTGGCGTGGTGGCGCTTGACATATCCAAAAGCATTTGACCGCGTATGGCACGCGTCACTGCTCCTTCCCGGGCTCCCCTCCTTTGGGTTTCCTCTTCTCTTTGCTTACTTATGGCTAGCTTTTCTTTCAAAGCGCTCAATATCGGCTGTTGTTAATGGAGCGACTTCTTCTTCTTTTCCTGTTTTTCATCAATAGTGGTGTTCCTCAGGGTCTGTCTTATTATCCTACTTTATTCTTACTTTTCATTAATGATCTTCTCACCTGCACATCTAACTCTATCCACTCATATGCCGATGAATCGACCCTTTATTCTTCAACTCATTTCAATTCTACTCCCTCTTTTACTTCTAGAACTGCCTCTCATCTTAATCTTTTTCCGATTCTATTCTCGTGATCTGGATAGAATTTCCGATTTGGGTCGTTCTTCAACCTTGTGAAATATAATTCTTTAAAAACTCAACTTCTACAAATCTCCCTCTCTAAAACACCTTCTAACTTTCCTTTATCTTTCGTCGGTTCTATCGTCTCTCCTGTTGACAATATAAACATCCTTGGCCTAACATAAACAAAAAAATGTCTTGGAAACCTCACATCACAACGGTTGCTAGGGCGGCCTTAAAGAAACTGGGAGCTCTGTTTAGACTTCGAGATTTTTTTTCCTCTTCTCAGTTACTCCAGTTATACAAGGGTCTCATCTGCCCTTGTATGGAGTACTGTTCTCATATCTGGGGGGGGCTCTGGTTTCACAGGGCTTTTGGACAGGGTCGAGTCAAAAGCCAAAAGGCTTATAAACTGTTCTGTACTTTCCAGTTCACTTGACCCTCTATCTTTTCGGTGCGATGTTGGTACTTTATCTCTTTTCTATAGGTACCGCAGCGGCAGGTGTTCGAGGGAACTTACCACTCGCGTACCACTACCTTTACGACGCCCTCGTAGCACAAGGGGTTCTGTGTCTGCGCACGAGTTTTGTGTTGATGTAGGTAACTCTAGGCTAGTTCGCTGCGGTGTTTCCTTCTTTCCTGCTACATCTGTTCTGTGGAATTCTCTTCCATCTTCTGTGTTTCCTGCTGAATTTAATCTCCCTCACTTTAAAGCCTGCGTCTGTGCTCATCTGCGTAATTTACGCTAGCGGATGAAATTTCAGTATGCAACACCCCCTCCCTGAATTGAATAGGGCTCTGCCCGTG
>JABUQX010074535.1:2500-5000 GCA_015478945.1 Trachelipus rathkii | reverse complement strand
CATGTTCCTCTTTGTGGTATGCCTTTAAGATCTTATTACTTTAAGGAATGTAAAACAAGTTTTATATGCCTTAAAGTTACACCTATATACGACGTAGAGTTAATGTATAGAAGTTATCCCATTCCCTCCCTTTTCAAGGTATGTCTTTACGGTTTTAATCTTCTCTATGTATAAGTTATGAAAAAAGTTGTTTATTCTAAAATATTATTACATAATTACTATATTAATTAATTAAATACACAATGTGTGTACATGCATAATAAACTTCCCCTCATTGTACAAACCGTAATTTCTCTTTATGGATTTCCAGTATTGGTATCATATCATTATACTTCAAAATTACATCGAAGTATGTAAGTTCATACCTCTTCTATATCAGATGTTGTATGCATTCGGCAACCATCGAGAATATCTCCCTTGGTTTGTAATAAACACTGATATACCAGGACTTTAAATAAACTAATGCGATTGAACACATGTTATAAGGTTCGTAAATATACCTTGATACAGTACACAAACTAATATTATACATACTGAATGGGACGGTGTCCAAAAGATATCAACCTCTAGGATGTATGCCCTACCACTTTGAAATACAACGCCCCATATTTTCGCGACCGCGTAGTAATATTACGCCGGCGGGTTCATGCGTCGGTTCCGCACCGGGTCGCGCTTGCGGGCGCTCTTGCGTTTTGCTTCACGTGATCTACTATAAATCTAGTGAATTAATTATTTTCTATACTTATTGACATGGTAAATGATGATGTAAATGTAAGTATTATAAATGATATACACTAGTAAACATAAAACGCACAATACAAGAAAATCAGACAACAATGCTGCAACTGCGTATTTGCTGTTGCATGGTTGGGTCTAAAGATAATAAAGCCACCTGCTCAAGTAGTTTAAGAAAAAAGTTAATTTCAAAAGACGATAAAACAATTCTCGACCAATCTGAGTCATATAGAAGATATGGTTTGACCAATCCACAAGTAAGAAAGCGACCTTACCTATTATCACTTTATAGATTGCCTTTTTGACCTGGTATTGAAGCCGTCAGCGTAAGATCTGCCCATCTAAATTTGGGCTAAATTCGGCCTAACAATCGTTGACCCACCATTTTACAGAAGGATCAGTTCAATGTGCTGACGGAATGATACCCTGAGTATAAAGGATTGTCTAATTAAGCTCGTTATTTCAACATTTTGAAAGAAGTCAGTTTCATAATAAGGAGTGCGGGTTGTTGTATTTTCTGGATTAATCAATGTGCATAAGATAATAATAATAATAATAAAGAGAAAATCCGAGATTATTTAAAAACTTTGGAAATATTTTTAGTTAGCATCGAACAATAATATAAATATAATTATTTTCAAGCTATCGCCTGTTATCGTTAACGAAGAAAAAGTGACCATTTTATGCTTATTACATGAATTAAAAGATAGCCAAACGGCAAGTCAATAAACGTGGCATAGCTGGTGGCAGAGTGCTAGAAAGTGACAATTACTGATTTAATTACTAGGTACGTAAGCCACCTGTTTTAATGGAAATTTCATAAAAATGTAAAAGATGACCACAAACTTGATAGTTATAAAATTTACTCGCTAAAAAGTATTAACGGTCTTCTTTGTTAAAAGATGTGACGATTTATTGCTCGAAATTTTAAGTTTAATTTGAAGATAATGAGTAATATATAAACAGCGTCTGAGCAAAACATAAAATGTTTAATAAACCCATAGATATATAACAAAGTAACTGTAAATCTCTGTGTGTGCGGGTGCTCTCGTCTAATGGCCAATGGCGTATGACAGTGTAAGTAAATCTGTGATATGTAAATCTGCGTGTGAAACAAATCTGTGTGAAAATAATAGTAAATCTATTATTAATACGATATGTGTGGCTGTGTGTGCGTGTGTGTGTGTGTAAGTGTAAATGTAAGTGTCTATCGTGTAAGTGTCTCATAGTAGATGTGATATATAAATGATAGTATGTGGATAAGTGTAGTGTGTCAACATAAGTGTAAATGCTTGAAGGGTGTATCTATGAAGCTAAATAATAGTGTCATGTAGTGAATGTGTATAATATAAGTGTCATAGTGAATGTGTTGTAGCATAAGTAATAGATGTCATGTATTGTTATTGTGTGTCGTGTGTGTGTGTATGTATTTAATCTAAATGATTGTGCCAATTTGGGTGAAGTAAATAAAATAAATAAATAAAAATAAAAAATAAAATTTTAAAAATAATAAAAATAATAATAAAAATAATAAATAAAAATAATAATAAAATAAATAAAAAAGTATTAAAACAAAATAAAAACATAATGTTAATAAATATATGAGTTAAAGCAGTAAAACATATGAGTTAAAGCAGTAAAACATATGAGTTAAAGCAGTAAAACGGGTAAACGGTAAGAGCATGAGGTTAAAAACGGTAAGCAGTAAAACAAAGCATACTAATCCCACACACCCGGTGTTAGGTGCACCTCTATTGATTTACGG
>JABUQX010074534.1:0-10649 GCA_015478945.1 Trachelipus rathkii | reverse complement strand
AGTAAAAAAGTAAAATAGTAGCAGAAAGAAAAATATAGTACCGTCAATTTATTTTACAAGAAGATTAAATGAAAATGGAACTTAAAAGAAAATAGAAAGTAAATAAAAGAGTGGCAAAAGTAAAACAAAATAAGTAAAGAAAAAAGTAAGAAGTAAAAAATAGGAAAATAAGTAAAATGTTAGAAAGTAAGTAAGAAGTAAAAAAAAAAAGTAACAAAAGAAGTAAGTAAGAAAGTATATATATATAAAGACAAAGTAAGAGAAATAGAAAAAGAGAGAAGAAAGAAAATTGAAAATAAGTATAAGTAAAGAAAAGTAAAGAAGTATGAAGAGTAAAGAAGAAGAGTAAAAAAAATAAAAAGTAAAGTCAAAAAAGTAAAAAGAAAGTAAGTAAAGAAATGAAGAAAAAAAAAGTCGAAGAAAAAGTAAGTAAAGAAAAGTAAAAGAGTAGAAGTACAAAGATGTAAAGATAAGAAAAAAGATTGAGAGAGGAAAGAGAACGAAGAAAATAGATACAGAGAGTTAAAGATAGAGAGATGCAGATAGAAAAAAAACAAAGTAAAAAACATGGGTGGAACAAATGCATAAAAGGATGAGGAAAAATTAGAATAATAGGAAAATTGAGTGAAAAAAATAAAGAAGTAAGAAGAAAAAAAGAATAAAAGAGTAAAAGTAAAGTAAAGTAAAGAAAAGAATAATTCCAACGGAAGGCTTGAAAAAAGAAAACACACATAAAGATTGTAATAAAAAAAGTAAAGTAAAAAATTTGTTAAAATAAGCACATTTTCAACGCAGAAACAAAAAATTGTAAAGTTGAAAAAGTAATGTAAAATATAAAATAAAAAAAAAAGAAAGTAAAAAGTGAAAAAATAGTCAACATAAAAGAGTAAAAAAAGGAAGTGAAAGATAAGTAGATAAAAAAGAAGTAGAAAGTAGAAGTAGGAAGAATTAAAAAGTAAAAGACGAAGAAGAAAAAAAAAAGAGTTAAAGTAATAGGAGTAAGAAAATAAAGTAAAAATAGCAGTAAAAAAGAAAAAAAAAAGGAGTAGAGAAGGGAGAGTGATGAAAAAGATCAGAAGAAGAAAGAGAAAACATGTAAGGAAAGAGAAAAGAAGAAAAAAGAGAAAGAAATATAGAGAACAAAGCAATAGAAAGAAGAATGAAGAAGGTATGAGTAAAGAGAGAAAATAACCAAAGGGAAAGAAACCTACGGAAATAAACAAAAGGAAATAAATAGAAAAAAAAAAAATAAGAGTAAAAAACCAAGGAAAGTAATGAAAAAAAGGTAACAAAAAAG
The DNA here is from genome assembly GCA_015478945.1 of Trachelipus rathkii. NCBI lineage: Eukaryota > Metazoa > Arthropoda > Malacostraca > Isopoda > Trachelipodidae > Trachelipus > Trachelipus rathkii. The sequence goes on along the minus strand of JABUQX010074534.1, from coordinate 9,352 downwards.
TAAGAAGTAGAAAGTAAAAGTAGTAAAATTAAATTTCCTCTCCAACTATCTAGCCCCGAATAATATAAGATCATAAAGGAAAATAAACCAAAGAAGAAATACACATAAAGAGAAGAAAAAATGAAAGAGAAGAGATATAACAAGAGAAAGAATTAAAAAAAAGTAAAATAGAAAAGAAAAGCCAAAAAAAAGAAAGTAGAAGCAGAAAAGTGTAATAGTAAGAAAAAGAAAGTAGTTAAGTAAAAGAAGAGTAAAGAAAAGTAGAAAGAATAAGTAGTAAAGAGTAGAAGTAAGTACTAGTATAGGAAAAAGAAAAAGTAAGAGTAAACAAAATAAAAAAAGGAAAAAAAAAGTAAAGAGTAGTAGAAAAAATAGTAAAAGGAAAAAAAAAAAGTAAAGACAGAAAAAAGTAAAAGAAAAAAAAAAAAAAAAAAAGAAAGTATGAAAGAGAAAAAGTAAGTATGTAAGAGTGAGGAATCAGAAAAGTGGAAAAGTAGAAGTAAAAGAAAAGGAAGAAAGAAAAGTAAAAAGGGTAAGTAAAGTAAAAAAAAAAAGAAGTAGAGAAGTATGAGTTAGTAGCAGAAGGGTGTAAGTTAAAACAAGTAATAAAAAAGAGAAGAAGCAAAAAACGGAAAAAAAAGAGAGAAAAAAAAAAAGTAAAGTAGTAAGAGAAAAAGTGTTAAAAAAAGAAAGTTAGTTAGAAAGAGTGACATAGTAAAAAGAAAAAAGTAGAATAAAAAAAAAGAGAAGTAAAAAGTAAGAATAAAAAATAAAAAAAAGTAGTAAGACGAAGACAAATCCACTAAGAACGGAATAACTCAAACCTAAAAAAGAAAGTAAAAAGTCCAGTACAAGAAAAAAAAGCAAAAAGTGAAATGTGGAAGAAGATAATAAACAAAGTAAGAAAAAAAGAAGTAAATATAAAAATAAAGAGTAAAAAAAAAAGTGTGGAAAAACAGGTTCAAGTAAAAAAAGTACAGAAGAAGAAGTAATTAGAGTTAGTAATAGTAGTAGAAATAAAAGTAGAAAAGTGTAGAGATTAGGAAATGGAGGATAAATAAGTAAAAAAATTAAGTAAAAGTAGAGTTAAAAGAATGTAAGTAGATAAAAGAAAGAAAGAAAGTAAAATAAAAGAAGTAAAGAAAAGTAAGAATTGGATCTAGAAGTAAAATAAAGACAAAGCGACGTACGTAGAAAAAATAAAAAATAAGAATGAAGTAAGCAAAGAAAAGTAAGTAAAAGTAAAAAAGAAGTAGATGAAAAAGAAAAAGATATTAAAAGTTATAAACAAGAAAAGAAAAAATCAAAAAACAAAAAAGAAAAAACGTTCTTTAATAAGAAAATTGAGCGAAATTAAGAATTGAGGCCCAAGATTCAAATAGAAAGGAAAAAAAAGTAAAGTACAACGTTACTATTAAAGAGAGAGCAAGAAGAAGTAAAGAAAGAAAAAGTCAGTAAATTTTTTAAAGCATTAAAAGGTGAACTTAGCAGTCAATAAATTATAAGGAATAAACTTAGTAGGTATATTAGTACAGTTAGAATGATGAAGCAAGAGTAAAAAGTAGAAGAAAAATAAACAAAAGTGTAGAAATAATCATTTTCAGAAAAAGCATAAGTAGAAAAAAAAAAAGAAAAGTATCAAAAGACGTTGAATTTAAGGAAAATGAGTAAAAAAAGTAAAGAAGTAGTAAAAGTCCCTTCTATGAAACAAAAAGTATATAAAGTAAAAATAGAGTAGAAAAGAACTCTAAGTACAGAGAACTTCGCTCTCGGGTTTCCAGTGGCAAATAAGAAATCGGTCTTCATCCCACGAGTTATGATAGCTAACGATAGATAAAGAGAATATTAAGTTAGTAAATAAGTATGAAAGTAGTTTTTTGTTAACAAGTAATAAGTAAGTAAAAGAACAAGAAACAAAGGAGAAAAGAGAAACCCGAGTAAAGAGTAAGCAAAAAGGATTCAAAGAAGATAAGACAAAGATACTAATGATCAAAGTTATTAAAAGGGAGAAAGTAGTAAAGACTAAAAAGAAGCAAAAGAAAATCACCGTAGAATATTAGAAGAAAAAGTAAGTAGGAGTAAAAAGTAAAGTAAAGGAGTAGTACAAAACGGCATTAGGTAAACAGTATACAAAGTAGAATAGAAGTAAAAAGAAGTAAAAAAAGTAAAATAAAAAGAAACAGAAGAAAAAATAAAAGCTTTTTATATTAGTACCAGCTTCTCATTACAAGTAGTGAGTCTGGCGCGAAGAGGACTATACAATTAGAAAATACGTCGATTCTGTATCGTGCAAAAGAAAGTAAGTTTAAACGTCCCCGAGCCCTTATGAATGCGGCTGGACGCAGCTTTAATAAGAAAAGAATAGCAAGCTGATAGCTGACGATGTAGAAAGAAAAGTAACGGGGCGTCCTCATGTGACTATCCTTAAATTGAAAAAGCGCGTTTCAATCGACAGATAAACATGGCCCGTCTTACTTGTAGAAGCGCGTGGATAAAACATCCAACAAGGACTACTAGTAACACATAATCCAGTATATGAGGCAAACCTCGTACTTGTAATAGGGGAATATTTAAGATGAACTCAGAGGTCTAAGAAACAGAAATACGGAACAAGAACTCAAAACTAGCGAAACCCCTTTTAAGGTAGAATAGAAGAAAGAAGAGAGAAAAGGAGGTAAAACGTGCAGTTGAATTTTAAGCTGCGGTACACAAAGTAAGTAAAAGTAAAGACAAGTAGTAAAGAAGCGAAAGAAAGTAAGTTAACGCAATAGGAAGTAAAAAAAGTAGAAGGTAAGTACAACAAAAGTAAATTAAGGACAGAGAGAGTAAATCTGACAAGTTAAAAATATTACTAGTCAAAAGCAAGACGCACAAAAGCAAGAGTAAAATAAGATAAGAGTAAAAAAATAAAAAGAAAGAAGAAAAAGTGTGACAAATTTAGAAATAGCGAAACAGTAGAGCACCAAGACAATGGCAAAAACAGATACATCGACTCGCCAGGCGATCCACTTCTATCTACCATTCCTAAAAGCAGAGGTAAGGTTGCAATATGCAGTAATTAATAGATTTAAAAGTAAGGTAAAATAATAAGTCAGTAGTACAAAACACAAAGTCAGTCGTAATTCCATGTACCTCAAAAGTTATGCGTCTAAAGTACTAAATCAAAGTAACAAACTCTAGTCTAAGTAATAGTCAGATCAAATCTCTCTATCTCTCTCTACTCTCTGATAATGATAAGTTACAACTTATTAAGCTCCGCGGCGCAGGCGCGCATATTGGAAGCGATGCAGGTCTGCCAATGCATTGCACTCCTGGCCTGCCCATGCATCATACGCTCTATGGGTATGTTTATAGTTTTAGTAAACTCATATAAAATATCAGAGTGTATATAATAACACAGAGATGAAAAATAATTAGAAAAATGATAAAAAAAATCATTTGAAAGGAGTATAGTGGCTATCTCGTCTAAATTAATGTCATCACTTGCATATTATTGGCAAAATAGACACTTAAAATGCGTTATGTATTGCAGTGTGTACGTTCTGTGAGATATTCTGTTTACAACTGTTCCATAAACTTTCGAGTAGTTATTAAATAATATTCTAAGGTATGTGAACAACACAGAACACGATACAGCGTCAATAACAAAACACTTTGTAAAGGTATGATTTATAGCAAATATGCAAGTAGATAGCTATTAATTTTCCGGGATAATTTAAAGTAATATATTATTATATATAATATATATATATAATAATATATAATAATAGTAAGTAAGTATAGTTATAATATATCTGTAATAGCAAGTTTATAATTCATAACTCTTATAATATATAATATAAGTATATAGTTAAGTATAAATACGTTAAAGTTAAGTATAAAATATAAAAGTTATATAAATAATATATATATAAATGAGTTAATATAATATATATAATATAAAATATAATAGATTATATATATATAATAATATAAGTATATCAGTTTCAAGAAATCAAATGAAGGGGTGATGCAAGTAGAAGTAAAAAAAAAAAAAAAAAAAAAGAAAAAGATAAATAATAAGAAAAAATGACCTTAAATTAAATGAGCAACTTATGGATTCCTTTTATAAATAGTATGTTAGCATTTCTCAGATTTATACAATTTACATAGCTACCTTACAAAGTTATAACACTTTTAGCAAAAGAGCTTTCGAACCTCAAATCTCTTAAGGTCCTCTTTCAGCTGTTCTGTTTTAACATCCAACTAAAATTAAACTAAACTCATCAGACCAAAAATAAAATAAAAGATCAAAATCATATAAATTAATTACAAAAGTTGTTTTTAAGTTTTTTTTGAAAAAGGTGAAGAAGTGTCAGAAATGTTATTTAATGATATGGAATCTATGTATTGAGTGAGTCGTGTTGTTCTTATGTATATGTAATTTGTTAGAATTGATTATGCAAAAAGAATTCGGAAAGTTTATAAGTTGTAAAGTTTTTCTTTATGATCTTATTCGTTAATGTTTATTTATATGATCTAGTATGTGTGGAACTATTGAAAGGAGTAAGGCAGAGATATAAAGATTATCTTATTGAAGACAGGTCATATTTGTGTTTGTATAATTGCAGGGGGAGAAAGTCATGTGTTTCACCAATGTATAAGTTGTACAAGTTGGCACAAACGGTAGGTACACACATTGGGAAGTAAAAGAATCAGTATGAGTAGAGGGTTGAAAATGTTTTAAAGAGAAAGTATGATGGAGGAAGGAAATAAGGATTAGATTGGGTTAAGAGAATTATTTTTTTTGACAGTATGTAATTGAAGATGATGTGGAGAAGAGAGAATTATGAAGTTGTGATGTATAATCTTGTCTTATTGGATTATTTGTAAAGTGTAGCTCTTGCTTTGCGAAAGCATTATATAAGATGATAGGTGTGAGGATTAGGATAATTTATTGAAGTTGAAAGGAAATTAAGTTTAAATTCGAGGAGAGCTTTGTAGGTAGGGAGAGTTGGAAGCAAATTACTGAGTGCACTCTAAAAGAAAAAGGATGAAGTTAACGTGCCAATTTTAGATGTTTAGAAGGAGTGGAGAGTAGAGAACCAGAATATTAATTAGGGGTTGGCAGTAGGTTTTTCTGTAAAATAGAGAATGTAATGTGATTTTGAGGGGACCACAGGTCAAGAGAGCATCTAGAAAATGAAAGGAGTTGTTATTGGCAAGTTCAATGGTAAATTTTATGCTAGCGCACGAGGATAGTTGTTGAATATGTTGAAATAGATAATCAATTTGTATTGGTGTTGAACAGGTGAGTGGACTGCTAGTAGTCGTCAACATATCGGAAACAAAAGAACTTATAAGAGAGGATGGGGAAAAAAGTAACTTAGATGGATTTCACAAGAAGTTTCCATAAAATATTTGCAAGAATGGAGAAAGAGGGGAGATCCCAATGCATTAGACCATTATTTCTTATAATTAAATGCTGTTAGAAACTGGAATAGTTGTGCCTAGAGTAGAGTAAGGAGAAAAGTTGCCTTACTTTGTGGACTATGAAAAAGGTGGACAGAAAAAAACATCAAATTCATATTAAAGGTTAATGAAAATACATAATAATAAGAATAATATAATACATTTAATATTAAGAATAATGAATTGTATTAATAATATTGTTACTATAATTTTAATAATGATTATAATCAATAATATATAATTAAATTAATAAGAATAATAAATAAATAACGAGTTGATAAAAAAAATACACATATATAAATAATACTAATGATAAGAATGAATGAAATAAATAATGATAGATGTATAATATTTAATAATATAATAATAATAATAGAAATAATAATAAATCTTAGTCATAGACTGTAAATAATAATAAATAAAATTAATAATAATAAAAAAATAAAAGCTTACAAAAATTTTTCAACGAAAAAACTAAAATAAACTTAAAATAAAACTTGTTACAGTTTTTTTAAGCTTCACACATTTGAGATTCACTTCTGACATAATAATCTTTTTCGAAAAAATATTATATATAATAGAAAAAATGAAAAAGTGGAGGCTGCACAAAATACAAGAGTATATATATAATATATAAATATAATATATATTATAATATTATAATATATATATATATATATATAATAAAGTTATATAGTGAAATATATAAGTATATTATATATTATATATGATTATAAATAAAAATTATATGTAATAATATAATATAATTAGTATATAGGTGATAATTGAGGGTTTAAATACAACGTCTCACTTCTCGAAAACACAAATAGAATACAGAAAAGATAACATTGTTGAATCTGGTAAACATTTTGTAATACGTGAAAAATGTTTTAAAATAAAATTATATAAGTTTATTATATATATTCATCAAAAACTACAATAGCTTACAGCAAAAGGAAGTACATTTTGTACACTAAATTTTACTAAGAAAATGTATAATATCTATAAAATGAAATATAAATTACTTATGTATTTTAAAAATTATTTTAATAGCTAAGTTCTATTTAGAGACCTTTTATGGGTTACTCGTTAAAATAAATAGTCTTTGAATTTTGCTTTTTCTTTTTAACATAAAGAATAACCCGTGTGAGGTATACCGCCCGATGAGCAGAGTCGGTGAGGGTCTTAGGACTTCCAGGCGGAACTAACGGCGGTAGGACTTAAATTCCCCCCCTCCGAGGGAAGGGTCTCCGGAAACCCAACTCTTTGGTATTTGAGGTATCGCGGGGAAGTTCTCCGCCCCTCCCCTACGTATTAAAAACGTCCCCCCCTGTTGTCCCCGTCGGCTCGAGCCCACTAGATATGCCGTGTTACCTTTACAAATAATATAGTATATGTTAATATATATATATATATAATATAAATATAAATATTATATATATGATTAATATATAATATATATAGTATAATATGTTATAATATAAATGTAAATATATAATATATAGGTTAAGTATATGAATATAGGAATAAGGTATATAGGGTGATATAAAATATAGGTAAAGTTTCACCCAGGATTTAATTATAGATAAGATAGAAATAATAAATGCTTGAGTCTGTTGACAAAGAATTTAGGTTTGGTTAAGCATTGTAAATTGAAAGTGTCAGAGTAATGTTTACATTGTGCTACAATTTTGGCCTTATCGTAAGTCAAGGGTTTTTCTATGAGATATTTATATTGTATTTTTTTGTTTATAATTTATTTACATTTGCCGCACCATTAAAAATGTTACAGGTATTCCACATTAATTCCTATTTCCCTGATATTCTGATTGAGTGTTATTGAGATAATAGTGATTTGTAGCTTTTAAACCAAAAAGATTGTAGAGTTATTATAACCACAAAATTATAACTAACTGAGATATAGTACTATAAAGATAGACTAGGTTAGTTCATACATATATAAATAATAGTATATATTCTATAACCAATCTATATTATTATTAAACCTCATATACCATATGATAGAAATAAAAAAATAAATAAATAAATAAATATAAAATTATGACATTACAAATTTTATCTATTATTAAAAACTCCAAAGTAAAATGTTATATATAGTTTTTCTGCAGCGTACCATTATGCACCCTTTAAAATTTTCCTTTATATATTTAATACTCGAAATTTAATATTTTTTTTTTTAAATAGATTAGAAGCGGTTGAACCAGAAGTGTTTCAAGGACTTGCGAGTTTGGAAGACTTGGATCTTTCATCAAACTTCTTCGTTGAAATTCAAGCAGACGCTTTCAAAGAATTATCAATTCTGAAAACTTTGCAGATGCAAAATAATCGCATACAAGTAAGATATTTTGGGTACTTTGTTGTCCATTATTTTTTTCGAATTTTATAAAGTAGATTTAGCTGGTTAATAAATTTAAATGAAAATGAAATATTTTATGATTAATATTATTATTATTATTATTATTATTATTATTATTATTATTATTATTATTATTATTATTATTATTATTATTATTATTATTATTATTATTATTATTATTATTTTGTTGATATATAGTTCCAGAGGAATAACAGAAAAATTAAGACTTTGGTTTACATTTACTTTAGGTTATATTCAAGGACTGAAGAGGAGGCATTAGGAACTATGAAATTAAATATTTGAAAAAAATATTTTGAACTGAAAAGTCAAAGTGATAGACATTTGAAACGAAAATATCAAAGAAATTTCTTTAATGGATAACCGGAGAAGAAAGATTAATAAAAAGACTTATTTCTAAGAAGATTCATTGACTTCATTGACGAGTTTGCAAAAGAAATGAAGGTTGACATATTGTTGAGGCAAAGAGGTTGTAAGAAATGCAATGAATATAGATAACTTTAGATTGAAAAGTTAGAAAATAGGGGAAGTGTGGTGTGAATGTCGTAGGAACAGATGGGAAACGAAAATGAGAAGCACCAGAGGAAAGCCCCAAGTTTTTCAGAAGAAACATCAAGAATTGAAATAAAAAGTATTCTTATGATCAGGCTAGTTACTTTTGATTGATATTCAAGTATAAAAAACATTATTCAAAAAATTACTATTTAAATAGTTTCAAGTATAAAAATATTTTACGGAATTTAAATATGGAATTAAAATAAATTATTATATACAAGTTTAAATGTGAAGCTCAAAATTTTTTCAAAACGCAGCACTTTTGGATAAATTTATTATATTACAAAACTAAGGACTAACTTGCTTGAAATTTCGATCAAAATGATTATTAACATCGGGTCCTAATACTCTACGACGTTCGGATTATAAAATACATATGTTTCAACAAAACGTTGCTCTTTTGGACAGTGAGCCTTTGGCAACATAGCTTATCACACTAATGAACAATAATTACTGTCCCAAGCCAGTAAAAGAGGAGGGTTGACAAGACTAGGTCTAGCAAGCAGATGACTTTAAATATTTCTTGTTCATAAAATCACACAATCAGCTTTGATATCACTGACAGCCTCCTACATCTGGGGGATGAGGTGAAGTGAAGTGAAGGATTACTTATAGGTAAAAAATAAAAGTAAAAAACTGGAAATGAAAATGGGAGAAGGAAGATGTGAGGTGATTGAGTTAAAGATAAGAGTAATGTCATAAGGCAAGGATATATAGTAGTACATTTAGAATCACTTTGGGAAGCAACCTCACACCAGTTAGTTACATTATAGAGAAGCCCTGAAAAATAAATAAAAAAGCAGGAAAGAAATTTTAATTCTGTGAAAACTAGATATACAAGTCATTAATAATAATAATAATAATAATAATAATAATAATATGTATGTAATAATAATGTAATAATAACATATAATGCAATAATAATAGTAATAATAATAAGTAATAATATGT
>JABUQX010074533.1:7500-12500 GCA_015478945.1 Trachelipus rathkii | reverse complement strand
TATAGCCAATCTTATGTACATGTTATTAACAATTTAATATATAACCACTTTAATATGTATCTTGTTTATATGTTGCTGCTCCAATACAATATAATAGTAATAACAGCAACAATAATAACCAGCTCAACATCTTTATATATGCTCATACTTAACCAATATATAATAACCATAATATATATATATAACCAATAACAACCATATAACTAACTCTTCTTTCCCTGTATCTGCTATTTGTAACTTAGTAATATGTATATATGGATGTATATGGAAACCATAATAGCCAATAGCTAGCCAATAATATGCCATATGCACAATAATAATAATAACATAACATAATATGTAGCTAATATGTGTAATAACCAATAATATGTAATAATATGTTTACATAATAATAGCAACCAATAATAATATGTATATATATATGCCTCTTAATAATAATATATACCTTCAACAGCATAACCAACAATAATAATAATATAACTTAATATATGCAGTAATAATAATAATAATAATATGTAATAATAATAATAATAATAATAACAGCAGCAATAATAATAATCAACTCTAATATATGTAATATGTATATGTAATAATTTCTTCTTTATATATACTATATATGCATATATATATATATATAACCATATAATATATATATATATATATATATATACTACTGCTGCTATTATATATATAACACCCTATATATATATATATATATATAATATATATATATATATATATTAGTATGTACACGGAATAGGTGTAGCGTCATCTGCGTACATCTAAATATATCTTTTCTGCATCTTAAAAGATATTCTTGTAATCTATTAATTTAAAAATGAAATATATATAATGAACATAAGATTATCTTTTAATTAGTTTTAAATTTAAAGTTACTGATATTATAATAAGTCTGTTAAATGTCATGTTTATAGTAACGACTCTTCGGTACAGTTTTTGATTAATATCACGTAAATTTAACATTATAATTAAGAATTATAATTAAAATTTAATATTGAGAAGTAGAAATTTAGTTTATTATAATTTTAAAAAAAATGTTAAATTACTTGAGTTTATTTCGATAATGGAATTCTGTCAAGACAAATGAAATGTTATTTTTTGGTTAATAAGAGGCACGAATAAGAGGCAGGAGCAACTTAAGAGGTAATATATATATATATATATATATATATATATATATATATATATATATAACTAATATATATATATATATATGTATAATATATATATATATATAACATAAATATATAATATATATATATATATATATATATATATATATATATATATATATATATATATATATATATATATATAAATATATATATATATATATCTTTTTCATATCTGCTTTATATGCTATCTTTAACTCTTTGCATATATATATATATATCAAGGTGGCGGCTCGTGGTCAAGGATTCTTGAGTGGGTAGGAGTTAAAGGTGTATATATATATATACTTAATATATAATATATATATATATATAACTTAACAATATATATATATATATATATATATATATATATATATAACAATATATATAATAATATAACAACTTAATATAACCATATGCTGCTAACTGTATAACCTTTACTATATATATACAAGGTGATATTTTTGGCACTTATTAACTTATAAAGAAGATCCAAAATTTTCTTCCTTTTGAATGGTTTCATATATAAATCACTGACTGTATTGCACATATTCTTACATATTTCCATTTGAGTATGGCATACAAAAATCATGATATAATATATATATATATAATGAAACTTAAATCGAATACGAATCCAATATACTCGTATTTATAAATCTAACAGCTCAATTTTATTAAAAAACAACAACCTTAATATATATATATATATATATATATATATAATATATATACTATATATATATATATATATGAAAATTGATATTTTTGTACTTACATTTATTTATAAAGAGATCAAATTTTCTTCCTTTTTGAATGGTTTCATATATAAATCACTGACTGTATTACACATATTCTTACATGTTTGAATTTTAATATGGCCTACAACACTCAGGAAAGAATTTAATTTTTAATGAAACTTAAATCGAATACGAATCCAATATACCTGTATTTTATAAAACTAACAGCTCAATTTTATTAAAAACACAAAATCAGCAATAAATCAAAATTTAATAAATAATATGAAAAGGTGTATTATTTCTAACTCCCACACAAATACATTCCACAATAACAGCAAAAATACAACTTGGCTGCCGAGACAAATTTGTAAGTAGCCGAAGACTGACTCATTAAGCGAGTCTGGCAGACTCTGATTACAGAATGAGTCATTGATTTTATGTGAAATGATAAATTAAATAAGTCAGTATAAGAGATGATCAAGTTAGCATAAAATTAATTAATTAGTTAATTAATAATATTATATTATTATTAATATTATTATTACTTTTTGCTAATGTAATTTAAATTGGGTTTTTTTTAAAAAATGAACTTTTCCTTGAGTCAGAAGGCAAATACAGAGTTTGCTTAGAGCTAAAGAAAACGGAATTATTTTTTAACTCGGAAAAGTAATAGTTGCCACTGATCGTTAATATTTAAAAGGAAATAGAGTTGAAATTTGAGCAGGCGGCTCAACAGGTTGCTTTAGAACGAAAAAATATATATATATATATATATATATATATATATATATATATATATATATATGCTTAACCATAACCGCCAGCAACAACAACCCAGCCTTAGCAACATGCTGCTGTATTGCTAATAACCCATATGCTTATATCACCATATGTATATGTATATGCATGTATGTATATAGCCAGCCCAGCCATGCTATATATGCTGTAATATGTATATATATACATAATATAATAATAATATAGTATGTATATCAACCATATGTATGTAGCTTGTATATATCAGCATATAATAATATAGCTAACCTTCCTTTGCTTCTTCTTGCTAACAGCCAGCAGCCTTAGGTACGTTTTGTAGCCAGCAGCCTTAACAATAACAATAATATTGTATGTAGCAATAGCCAGCAATAGCCAGCATATAACAACTATATGTAATATACATATGTATCAGCAACCTTATAACCAACCAACTCATATGTATGTATATATGTTTAAGGTTGGTCGTCCATAATTTCTTAACAAAACAGTAGTGACAGGACCTCTATTCTTGAGGCGGAATTTTATAATGGCTAAAATGACCAAAACAAATCTAAACATTTTATTATACCGACTAGTTTCGGGTGAATTACACGTCTACCCATTATCAAGTTGAAATTTGAGTAGGCGGCTCAACAGAAAAATCATTCTCTTCAGAAAAATCATCCTATACAGGATTCAAATTTCAATATTTTAGACTTTGGAAAAGAACCTGACCTCCATTCTTTAGAATCCTTATATATTTGGCACCACGCTCCAAAGCTGAATGAAAATTTACAAACTGAAAATATTTTAATATTGAAGTAGAGTTTTGTCGCTTAGTGATACTTTTTCATATATATTAGCAAATATTAATTTTCTTTTATTTATTTATTTATGTATATAACTTTTATGTAATTTTTTAAGCATTATTTATTTATAATTTTGTTATATTATTCATTATAGGCCAAGCCTTGATAATGGGTAGACGTGTAATTCACCCGAAACTAGTCGGTATAATAAAATGTTTAGATTTGTTCTGGTCATTTTAGCCATTATATATATATATATATATATATATATATATATATATACTTCATATATATAAATCTATCATAACTCAACTATATCTTCTTTGCCTAACTCTTATATATATATATAATTTATCATATATATATGGAAATATATATATATAATATATATATATATATATATATATATATATAACTAATATATATATATATATATATATATAGCATAATAATATATATATTTAATAAATCTGTATATATGCCAGTAATAATATGTATGTATATGAAATAATAATAACAATATCAACAATAATAATATATATAATAATATATATGTATAACATATAATATATACGTTATTTACATAATAATAATAATAATAATAATAATATAATAATAATATATCTAATAACGCCAATAATAACCAACCAATAACCTTAGCCAGTAATATTGTATATGGCACCAATATTATGGCATAACCAGCAATGACGTAATAGTAATATGTAACAATAATAATATATATAGCTCTTCTTCTTCTTCTTTCTTTCAAAAATAACCAATAATAATCCCAATAACTTAATAATAATCATAATGTAATAACATAATTAAAGTAATAATTATAATAACAATAACAATATTAACAATTCAGTTAACCCAATAATAATAATAATAACAACAATAATATATATATATAATAATATTAATAATATATATTAATAATATGTATATGCATGTAGGAATATAATAATATATAAAGAAATAATAATAATAATAATAACTAATAATATGTAATATATGTATAACTTAACTAATATGTATGTAACCAATAACCATATATATATAATATGTATAATATAGCACCAATAATAATATATGTTTATATCTTCTTTCAACAATAATATATATGCTTAATAATATATAACAGCAATATATATATATATAATAATAACTAATAATATTATATATATGTATATGTCGGTGGCATTGGCTGGACGTTCTTAACCTCGTTGAATAAGAGATATGTATAATATGTATAATAATAACTTAATATATATATAGTATGTATATATACTATGCTAGTAATAACATCTTTCTAATAATATAATAATAATAATAATATATATATAATATATAACCAACCAATATGTTTGCTCAATATATATATATACCATAAAGTTGTTGTTATATAATAAGTCTTTATTCAAATTAACTTCAGCGTTGTTATGTAAATCGATCTTGTTGTGATACAACGGCATTATTATTATTATATATATATATTTATATGCTATATATATAATATA
>JABUQX010074533.1:0-2500 GCA_015478945.1 Trachelipus rathkii | reverse complement strand
ATTTATATATAACTATGCATGCTCAACAACATAATATATAGCCCAATATGTATAACAATATATAATATATAATAAATATATAATATGTAATATATATATACTTCTTCAACAATATAAGTTCGCATGATGTGAATAGCTTATAATAATGATTGCTGTTACTAAAAATGGATGTAACAATAATCTCTTAAAAAAAACAGTAATAACCTTAATAATGTGCTCAACAACAATAATAACTGCTTCTTCTTCCAGCCGCAGCCTGCAGCGCTCGCTGCTGCCAACAACCCAGCAACAACCCAACCAACAATGTTGTATATGTTTATGTAACCGCCAACCAACCAGTAACTAGCCAGCCAGCCAGCACCAACAATAACAATATAACCAGCCAGCATAATATAGCCAATAACCATATGTATAATATAATAATAATAACTAATAATAATACCAATAATATGTAATATATACGGTATACCAGCCAGCACGGTCATGTAATAACGTAACCAGCCACAGCCAGCCAGCCAGCCAGCAATAATATAGCGTATAACCAATAATAACAACCAGCAGCAGCAACAGCAATAATATATACATAATAATAATATATATATATATACCATTTTGTTTTTGCTCTTAACATATCTTATTTATTGATTAATCATATTTTTAATCATTAAACAATTTTATTTAAAAAAAAAAAATAAATAAATTAAAAAATGAATAAAGAAAAAAAGAAATTAAACAAGTTAAAAGTTTCGAAATTGATAGATTAATTTCTTCTTTGGAAAATCGGATTATGATATCTGTAGAGACTTGTCATGTAAATATATATACATATATATATATATATATATATATATACTCTTTAATATATATATATATATATATATATATATATATATATATATATATACTGCTCATATATATATATATATATATATATGCTATAGACCCAGTACTGAATGTACGTACTGAGAGTAGTGAAAAGACTAGAAGAGACAGACAAAGAAACGAAAGGGAATAAGGGAGGAGGTTGGAGTAAATGTATTAAATAAGATGGATGCAACCAGATTGAGGTGGTGGGGAAACAAGAGGATGCAGGAGGAGAGAGTGGCCAAGAGGAGATGAGAGTGGAGACCGGAGGGAGCAAGACCAAGAGGAAGACCTAGAAAGAGATGGGAAAGCTCGGTGGAGACTCATTGAAGACATGGGATGGCGTTGACGCGGGAGCTGAGAAGAGGGGGAATCCTGGAGGGATATAGGAAGATGGAGAAAGAAATGCTATTGGCTGACAGGACCTTGACCCTTCCTGGAATTTATTTGATTAGTAAGTGTGAGTATATGTAATGTATAAATAATATATATATATATATATAACTCCATATATATATATATATATATATATATATATATATTTATATATATATATATATATATATATATATATATATATAATATATATATATATATATATATATACTGTATATATATATGTTATATATATATATATGGCATATGCTATAACTTAACCAGCAACCCAATAACATATATACCTAATAATATATGTAATAATAATAATAATAATATATATAATAATATATATATATCAGTATATAACTTAATAATATATATATGTAATATATATGTAATAATAATAATAATAATAATATATATATGTAATATAATAATATAATATAATAATAACAATAATAATATATAATAGCAACCTCCAAATAAAAAATGCTATTTGTATATATATATTTTTATATATATAATAATAGCAATAATAATATATATATATATATATATATAATAACAATATATATATATAATAATATGTATTGAGAGATAATATAGTTGTAATATATATATAATAATAACCTTAATATATATATAACCAATACCAATATATATGTAGTAACAATAATATAACAATAACAATATGCTAATATATATAACAATATGCTAACAACAGCCAATATAACAACCAATAATATGGTGCTATGTGAGAGTGTATATTTATATACGTACGTATATATATAATATGTAATAATAATAATATATATATAATAATATAATAATAATATGTTATAGCAATAACAATAACAAATATAATAGCCCAATGGATAGCAACCTTAATATATGAAATATGTATGCTTTCATAACCAATAATATGTTTATGTAATATGTAATAACCCAGCTCTTTTAATATATATAGTAATATAACTAGCATGTATATATATATGTAACCAACCATATGCTCAGCATAACAGCTCAACAATAATAACAATATATGTATAACCAATACGCTGCTGTAACCAACCTTGTAATAATATATGTAGTAGCATAATATCTAGTAACAATAACAATAACAGCCAGCCTTAATAACAGCAATAATAATAAGCAATAATAGTAACCATAACAACAATATATATAACAATATGTAATAATAACTATGTAATAATAATAATAATAATAATAACACTCAACCAGCCAACATATGTATGGT
>JABUQX010074532.1:0-51369 GCA_015478945.1 Trachelipus rathkii | reverse complement strand
TATATAAAACTATAATAATAAATATATATATATTAATATTTATATTAATATTATATATATATTATATATAATATTATAATTATAATATAACATATTATATAATATATATATAAATAATATTGTTAGGTTTAGGTGAGGTAAGTTAGTTAAGTTCAAGTGTAGGAGGTTCAAAAATAAGTTAACCTACCAACCTAACCTAACCTAATTAATATTATATAGATAATAATATTATATATATATATAATTATATATATATATATATTATATATATATAATCTATACCAACTACTATACTATAATATATTATATATATATATAGCAGTTTGTGATCAATAAAATTCAGAGATTTTCAAACTACGCTAGGTTGTGAGGTATCTTTGAAACACTAGCTCGCTTGTTTTCAGTAAGAAATCTACAATATGCTACTATATATATATATAATAATATATATATATTATATAATATATATAAATATATATTATTATATCATATATATACATATATATATATATTATCTATAAAAATTAATTATATATAATACTGAGCTGATGTAATAAAATGTAATAAAAAAAACAAGGAACCTATCAATATAGTACAAGCGCTATTTGAAGCATAACTTATTATTCTTTGCTCGAAGGGTTATAAAGATGATATGAACATCGTGAATATTGCGTCACTGGTGTATTGATCTTTGAAATGAGCGCTTCGGGCCTTAGCCTAACGCAAGCGTTCGTCATACAGCTTTCACTTTCATCAAAATCATTTTGCTTTGAAAATGTTGAACCGAGATATATTTGCAATTTCTCTTCTTCCTTCAATTCCATTTTAATTTCTTACGATTAAAAGACACTTCAAATTTCTTTCTTAAAAGTCATCTGCTAATAATACTTTCGCATAATTGATAAATATATATATATATATATATAAATTATATAATATAATATATATTCTTATATTAATATATTAATATATATAGAAAAACACACAAACAATAACATACAAAACCTAAACCACAACACAAAACCAAAACACCAATCCCACCATAATAAAACACCTAACAATATACTACAACTATAAACAACTACCCAACAACAATTAAATAACCCTAACCCAAATAATCAAACCTAACAGAATACCACCAACACCTCTTAAACACATAAACACTACAAACATATAAAAAACAATACAAAAACAGGTACAAAAAACTACTAACATATAAAAATATCAAATAACTATACTAACAACAAAAATATCAAACCAATCCAACACATCATACTATAACCACAAAAACATTATTTAGCCAATCACGTTAGCAGAACAAATCACTTTCTATACACGGTGAGATGTTTGAGAGAAGAAACAATCAAATTCCCATACACAAAAATCACACTCCAAACGACAATATTAATATAATTATATATATATATTATATATATATAATTATAATATATATATATATATCATATATACTATAATATATATATAATTGTATATATGTTACCGACGTCTCGATACTTGAACTCATGACCCTAAAATCAAAAAGGTCCCAGATATATATATTTGCAAAAATGGAAGGAGGTAATGAGAATTAACGGCACAATTTATATATAATAAATACATATAAATAACACAAAACACAAATATATATCTAACCTTATATAATAAATAACCATTTACTAAATATCAACACAACGCCGGCACGGTTCTTCTTCATGAGTCGAAGTTTGTTCAGGCAGACAACAGAGAGAGACAAAGTACAGCAACACTTTATAACACACAAAGAGAGCATTAATTCAAATATCAGTCAGGCCAATTGCGACAAAGAATTCGATAACATTTTTACTCATATAACAACATAATATTATAATTAAAGGCAATGATCCAAATTTTAGATTTTGGACCATTTTAGCCCACTTGACAAGTGAACATCAAATTCGGGAATATCAAGCCCGATTTTTGGACCCTATAAAACACCAAATGTCCTTTATGTTTCTGCTTCTACAACGTATGTTCACAAAATGTATCCTGGACGATAGTCAATATTTTCAAATTTTCCAATTTTTCAAAACCCATGTTTTGACATTTTCGTATCAACTTCCAGAATTTGGTTTCGAAATGACCTTCAACTTGAAAAATATTGCATTAGATGGGTCATTACCATATACAACAATCCTGAGTAATTTTTTTCGCATTTATTTGAGTTTTGTGCTCGCGTTGCCAATTTCCAACCCACTTTTTTGATTTTGAAATAAAAATTGCGATAATTTTTACTTTAATCTCAATATCAAATCTTCAGGGCGTATGTGAGTCTGGGAAAGGCACATCTTTATCACTAGAAATCTTGGTATTTGCATTTTATTTTGTATTTTATGTCTTCTAAACAAATTTAAAAATAATAATTTAAGACATATTCCTAAAAATTTTCTTTTAGTATAAAGTAAATTATTTAGTTTAAAAAAAGTGCTTGGAATATTTCACATCATAACCAGATAATTAATGTTTGATCGATAATAGAAAAAAAAACATCTCAATAATTTCACTTTTTCAAATCTATTTCGTTCGCATTGACGAATATTAAGATATTTTATTTTTCTACTTATCGGAATCAACATCAAATATTTCAGGGTTGTAAGTTGGGCAGTAGCCTTTTTTACTTAGATATTTTTATTGTATATCAAAAGAAATTTTTAAAAATTACCCAAAAATTTTTTTTGCAAAATTTGTTCCATGTACAAATGAAAAACTAATGCATATACAAAGAAATTATCTAAGTAAAAAACTGTGCCTACCCCAGATACATCATGCCTGAAAATTTCACGCCAACTTCGCACCAAACAGATAAAAATTATCGCATTTTTCATTTCAAAATAAAAAAAAAAAGTGGTTTGGAAATTACAACGCTGAGCACAAACTCAAAAAATCGAAAAAATAATCCAGTGCATTTTGTAGGTAATAGACCATCTATGTAAATTTCAAGATTAAAAATGTTATTAAAAATTCTGAGCAAATACGAAAAATGTCAAAAACAGTTTTTGAAAAATTGAGAGATTTGAAATCCGAAGACAGCACAGAAAAACACCGGAAAACAACGTTTAGAGGGCCAAAAAAAAAAGCTACAATTTGGTGCTGTCTATAGGGCAAAATCGGCTGATAATTCCGATATTTGATGTCCATTTTTCACGGTGGGGCTTAAATAGTGTACCCAAATCTAACAATATATGGATCATTGCCCTTCATTTAAATCTGGTCAGCTAAGACTAAGGAATTGTATCTCAGTATTCTATCACTTTGATTTTTTTTTAAGTAATCCTGATAACATTTATAAACCACAGTAATTAGAAAACGTCCACGCCAACTAAAAGTTTTAAATATTAAAAATCTTGTAAATAAAATCGTTACTTGATCATTTCAACACGAAAGAAACAACTTACCAGTTTTTAAGTTCCTATACTATGCATTTACTCACAGCACCTCACAATAATCCACTCGCATGTAATAGAATAACCTTCAGAATTGTCACCGACGAAATTTTGCCATTTCCATACCTATGCTATCGATTTACTCTGCTAAGATTGAATTTATTCCTTCGATCGGTGACGGCTTCAAGATATATAGCTCTCCACACTCATTTCCTATAAGGCTAACATTTTATACTAGAATTAACTTTCCTAAATATAAAATCTTACTAAAAAACACAAAGTAATATAAACTCCGATCATCGGGAAGTTTTTGTTCTTTCATTTTCATTCCATTACTTTAGTTTATCCTTGTCTCCACAGTAACCTTATTCTTCAAACTTCCCTTGGCGTGATTCTGCTTTTGAATTTGATTTATCAAAAAAATATTATAACACTTAGACCTACCTCGCAATGCCGTAGTTGGTTGTGGCGGTCTTACTCCTTTCAAAGTTGGGAAACCAATCTTCATAAAGAAAAATAAAATAAATAAATCCTAACTCTTACCCAATTGCTACTTGCTAATTAAAGATCATTTGCTTTAAACTCTTTTTTATTCATTCCTTCCAAGCCCTATCTTCTTTTATTTCCTCCTTAACTTTTTCTATCGCCATTTTCTTTTACTTCCCATCTTTACTTTTTCAATTGCAATTCATCAGTTTTAAATTTTGCAACTCATTCCCACACTCTTCGTTGCAATCCTCACAATACTTACTTCTTAGCCCAACGATCCCTTCAATGGGACAGGTTTCTCAAATGGCGTGATTGCTCTCATACACGCATGTCTTTGTGGTAACCCCCATTTAATCTTAATGAGTGCAATTTCTCCCTCTCCTTCCATTTTGCAATAACAAATAAACAAAAGGTTCGTTTCCAAAACGCTAGTAGTTTCAAAGATCCTTTTCCAGATATGTTAAATACAATCTTCACTGTCCTTTTTAGTGTGGATTTCCTTGTTAGCATCAAAAATGAAACTGGTAAAGACAATACACCACCAATTCAGTATAATAAAAGATACAAATCATACTAACTGTTACAACAAAAAAAGGGATCATTAAGCCAATAGAACTTATATATATTCAATCATAATCCTTTACTAAATATCATACACTCGCGGAAGGCACGGATCTGACGATTGATCTGCCATTATGATTGTTCTAAGAGCAGATGACAACACAGGGTAGGGAGGTATCTCCCACGCACTGTACCATCTAGTACACTATCATCGTCTTCCTTCTTTTGACAAACAAACAACTCATCATCATACCAGAGAGCATCTTCAGTTATCAATCTTATTCATTTGCCGGTAATATTAGAACTTCCGACACTGCAGGTGTCACAGTGTGTCTTATACAATTCAGATATTAACGTCTACAATAAGGCCCGAGGATTCTAGCCCTGATCGCCCAATATTATTGTAAATGTCTCATCATTTATTTTGGTCACTAAACTGGTAATAATTTTAAAAGAATTCTTATAAATCATTTAATTTATATTTATATCAGTTCAGGTAATTCTGACAAATGTTCATAAACCAAGATGTAATATGTATAGAAATTCGCATTATTTAAACAACTAAAGTTTTAGTAAATACTTAAAATTATTAAAATCGTTCTTGATCATATTCAAAACGAAGTGAAGAATCATATACAGTTTTTTTAAGTTATATTACTATAGCTAGTTACTCACAGCACCTCAAGTTAGATTTCCAAACTCGTATGTAAATAATAACCTTCTTTGATTGTTTCATTCCAGTGAAGTAAAAGTTTTGACTAATTACCAATATACCTATTCTATCGAAAGAGTTAAACTTATATGCTAAGATGAATGTATTCCTTCGTATCGTGCCTCAGGTATTTCAAAATTTAGCTCTCAACATCTAATTCCCTATATTATAGGGTAAAACGATTTATTAAGCTATAATGAATCAACTCTTTCCTAAATAGTAAAAATTCTTACTAAAAAACAACTAAAGTATTATAATACTTATACCGATTATCGGGAGAATGTTTCTTCTTATCTTTTCTTACCCTTATTTGATTATTATAATCCTTATCTCCACTATAGTAACCTTTATTCTTCAAATCTTCCTATTTGCTGCAGATCTGCTGCAATCTGTAATTTTAATATTCAAAAAAAATTATAGAACCTACCTTCTCACAAATAAGGCAGTTGTAAAAATTATCTAGTTAATATATATATATTAACTTTATAGTTAATTAATTATAATAATATATATATTAAATATTATAATATTATAACATAATATATATATATTATATATATTAATATATATAATTAATAATATATATATATATAATATATATATATATATATATATCAATAATATATTATCTATATAGCTATATAGTATATTAATATTATAATATACGTATATATATAATATATATATATATATATATATATAGTATATATTTATGTTTTATATATTTAAATATAGATATATATATCAGTATCATAATCAGTAGCTGAGTACTTTTGAGGTATGTATGCAGAGTAAGGCATTAATGATACCCCATTTTGCCTTTACTGTGACCCCCAAAAATATTAAAAAAACGTCCTAAGCATATATATTATTATACTAAAGTATATACTATTATATACTCATTATATTAATATTGACATATAAGGGCGTTCCCTGCCCTTAGTTAACAGAGTGTAGACAGTCTCCCTACATAATGATTACTGATATGTGATCTAGCCTAGTACTCCAAACTCTCCATTAACTTATTAATATAATTTATATATAATATTTATAATATATTATATAAATATATAATGCTACAAGATTTATATATATATATAGTGATAACAATCCAATATAAGTTTAAATTAACTTTATATAATAAATTCCAAAATGGAATTCTTAACATCGCCGAAATAAAAGTGTTGATGTGCCTTAGCTACTACCATTATTTTTCGATAAATTTTGGACATCTAATTTCTACTCTCTTAGATTCGTTCATTTTATACGTATTAAAAGAGATACCCAGTAGACACACCCCAGAGGATTGGCTGAATGCTGCGTGAACTACATTTTCTGCTGACAATCAACAAAAAAAAATAATTGTTTCACTCTAAAAATTCCATCTAGGAATTAAAGTATAACTTGTCTATTCGTGCTCTGAATATAGAAACACTTTAAAAGAGTAGCTAATACTGTCCTGATCCCATCTTTAATCACACCTACCATCTTTTCACATAACTCAATACTCCAAGGATTTCTTGCTAGGCTATTCTTCCTAACGAAATATTTAACTAACGATAGATTTCAGTTTAATAGTAGGTACTTATTAAATTAATAGTTACTATAAGTATCTTTTACAGCTCATTCAATCTTCAGATATTTACTTCTTATTATTTGTTGTGCTCAACAGTTGTCTATTCATTCTCTTTTCTCAGATTTCCATCCAAGAGTCTGAAAACATAGTTTGTCTCTAAATATCAGAATTTGTTTCTTTATTTCGCTTTTTTAACATCATTAAAAGCAAATCGAAAATAAGGCAGTGTCTGATATAATAGCGCTCGCATTGAGCAGATTACTTCATCGATGACTACTGGGAAGATTGCCCTCTGCTAGACTCACTCAAGTAGCTCGCCATTTTTCTTGAGACAAATTAAAATAAGATTATAAACTTTGAGTTGTTTAGCTTTCAA
The DNA here is from genome assembly GCA_015478945.1 of Trachelipus rathkii. NCBI lineage: Eukaryota > Metazoa > Arthropoda > Malacostraca > Isopoda > Trachelipodidae > Trachelipus > Trachelipus rathkii. Next base: position 44,236 of record JABUQX010074532.1, on the reverse strand, counting down.
TCATATTTTATTATAATTTATTTATTATTAATTAATTATTAATGATATTATGAGTTTTAATAATAAATATTGAGCTCTATTATGTTATTATAAATACTATGAGGATGGTCGGAAAATTTCTTAATTTATAATTATAATTATTAAATATTACTAATTTCTTTTTCGAATGTTGGTAGGCCTTATTGAAATTCCAAATGTTAAAGAATATGTGCAAAACCAGGTGGTGAAGTATCATATATGAAAACCCTATAAATTCCCCATTACCTCTTATATGCTATTGTCGTAATATATTATAATATATAAAATATAATATATATTATATTAATAATATATATAAATAATAATATATTATATATAATAGTAGTCTCAAGTTTGTGTATTGAAGGTACACAACATCTATACGTGTATCAAAATGCAAATAAACTAATAAAAATAATTAAGAGTAATAATTATATAAATAATATTAAAGAAAAGCAGTGTTTAAGACTTATATTTTTGTAAATAATATGTAAAAGTATTATTATTTAATTGAATGTTAAAAGAATTGTAATAATAAGTCAACAATCTACTAATTATTTAACTTAAATTATTAATTAAAATAATGTAAGTATTTATTATATTTATTATTTAATGTATTTATATATTTGATGTATTTATATGTATAATATATATATATATATATATTATATATTTCTAATATAATATATATTTTATTATTCATAATAGCATAAATCCGTAATATATAATAGATAATAAAATATGTTTACTTATATAAAATATATAATTTAAGTAAATAATATATATAATATATTATTATATGAAGAAAATTTTTAAAATATTGCAATAATCTTTAAAATAAAATGCATTAAAGAATAATGTTCCGTACTTTTCATACCTTTATTACATGTAACTGAAAGAAAATTTCGGTAATCGAACAACCCTACTACCATCCCTAATGCTAAATGATATCTCATCAACATTTAATGATAAACGATAAACTTAATATTAAGTGTTAACTTTTGAACAATTTCCTCTTTTTGTGCTTCACATATTTTTAATTATATTATTTGTGTTCCTAAACAATATATGTATCTAATGCTATAAGTTATATATATTATTTAATATATATATATATATATATTATATATAGTATATATATATAATAAATATAATATATATATAATAATTAATATAATTATAATTATATATAATATATATATATATAATATATATCTAATTTATATATATTATATTAATATATTATATTTTATTATATATATTATATTAATATATATATATATATTATATATATATTATATATTAATATACTGTATATAGGTTATAATATATATATATATATTAATATATTATATATATATAATATTTAATATATATAATATTATACTAATATAATAATATAAATAATAATAATATATATATAATATATTAATATATATATAGTATATATTATATATATTAATATATATATATATATATATATAATATATATAATATATATATACATAATATAATATATAGTATATAAATATATATTAAGATATATATGGTGATCAGATATTTTTTTAATTATATCGGCCTCAACTCCGAAGAGTATGTATTTTAACCCGACCGGAAGACCCGCGCCGCTCTACATAACGCCAAAATAATGGATTATATCCTTTAGTTAAAAAAAATATAAAATTAAATTTATACTTCTCCAAAAAAACACATGTAGTTAAACCTTAATTACTACTTTAACTAAAAAGGAAATCACCACTATAGTAGGTAACCGCAAAAGATGCAGAGTGGGGTCTCTCGTACCTCCCGGTATTAGATCGACAGTGAAAGGGGAAGACTAATCCTCACCTTCATCCGTGATGTCTTACCGGAACCCCCGCTCTTTGGTTTTTGAGTATTTTGGTAGTTAGCTGGTAGGTTCCTCCGACTATCCACCCTCTGTAAGTGATATGAACGTCCTCCGCCTCTTGTCTACCGCGTCGGCTTCAGAGTGTATAACTACCCCCTAAATTGGGTGAGATACTATTATACTAATTTTTAATAACTATTTTCGTAGATTGTAATATATGCAAAAAAAAAATAAATAAAAAAAAAATATAACATAAAAAAAAAAAAAAAAACATAAATCCCATTACCTTAGAATTTTCGGGAATATAATTCCACATATATTATAATTATAGTCGTGTAGTGTTGTACCTGAGTAACCCACATCAGAAGGGATGTACACTAGAAAACCCTGATAACAGCTACAGGTAAATATAACCATTTTTTGCTAGGATTTCAACACATACTAGTGGAATAGCTTTCTTTCACACAATATGGACATACACTCAGAAATAAAAGGTATTTTATATTTCTTAAATATTATTTATATAACACCTATATCAATATTACATTATAATTAGTATATCATATCTTTTGATTCATGTACTTACGTTTTACGTTACAAGTATTTTTACGTTGCGTTAATTAGCACAAACTGACAATCAAATAATTAGTTTTTTTTTATTATGCTCTGGAAATATTAATGTTAATATTTTCTTAATATTTTAGAGCGGTTCGACTCAACTAGACTGTTAGACTAGAGGGGGACGATATAAGTCTCACCCCTCACTACGTACTCATCCTCACTCAGGATACGGCGAGGAAAATCCCAATCTCATCTCATGTTATTGTATGGTTAATATTATACCCTTGTAATATTACGTTTAAGTAAAAATAGTAATACATAACATTTAGAAACCTTTGGCGTCATTTTGAGGTAGCGCCTATGAATCCTCCTTGATATAATACGTACTTCCATCTACCAAAAATCGATAATATTAATAACACGCCTCACAACATATTATTATATTTAAATCATAATATTTTAAATTTTCCAAAAGCGTTTCATCCTTTTTATAAATTTTTTTATTTAAAATTTATTCATCTGCAGTATCATTGGTGTCAGATATGATTAAAAATTAGTATTTATTGATAGGTTAGTGAATGTTTTGTTCAAATTGACATGATTATAAGCTTTCGGAACCATACACCATTTAATTAAAATAAACATTAAAAGGAAACGGTGAAGCACAAAAAGTGTGAAATTATGTGTTATTATATCCAAAATAAATAAATTAAATTTATTTTTTTAATAATAGTCTATACGTATAATATCAAGGCTGTAAACCTTTACGTATTGAAATTTATTTCAGTCATGTTAAAAGGTTATACCTAAGGTCTACAAATTGTCTTTACCGCGTTAATTTCTATTTATTCTGACCACTATAGAATTCACGCTAGATTATGAATATTTATATCATACTTCTACAGTTACCTATTCGGTTTCTTTATAATTATTTTTATATTTATTAATACCTTATAATAGCCGCCCGCTTGCCTTCAATATCTTTTCTTTATAAAGGTTGAATCGAAATTGATTACCACAAAATTATATTTTAACTATTAGTGGTTTACAGTGAGACATGTTAATTAGTAAAAGAAATATATCAGGCAGGTTTATGAATGAGTATTTATTGTAGGAAAGTATACCAGAAACAATATCTACTAATAATAGTGGATCTGGACGCTTATATCAATATATTTTTTTATATGACATAAGTGACTATAATATTATATCCAATAAAGTACTCTTTACTTATCGTATTTTGAATATATAACAGACACAAACAAAAGATAATATCTGGGATATCATCCCTTACACAATATCCTACCAAATAACCACTGTCATTGACTAATATACCCACTACCTATTTATTATAATATATATTTAACGTTTGGACAAATGCTTCCATCAATCTCTATAGTCATATTTGGTTCTCCAATCCTCAGGAGAGTATAGTTTAGAGATAATCATACAAATAGCTAGCCTCAATAAAAATGACATTTTATTGTAAATCAGGTGGAAGAAATTTCTAAGTTCAAGAAAATTTCTGTTCAGAAATTATTTGTATTATAAAATAAAGGATTTATTCATATTTTTCCATTATCTAAATACATAATGTATACCGATAACTCTAACTAAAAAATATTACTAAAAATTTATTTATTTCCTTTTATTTATGGTGGTAGGTGTTTTCCCCCCCCATTTCTGGATTTTATAATTTTTATTTTTTACTATATTTAGATTAACGTAAATACATAGTATAAAAAGAATTAGAAATTTATTCTTTTTATATAACTTAATAAGATATAACACATTTAGTGAGGTAAACCGTAGAATTGCGACATCGATTTCTATCATTGTGTACTTGAACTGTCTCTTCGAAACCGCTCTCTTAGTAGGATTTCGGTTATGGGCGAGATCTTAATACAGCCGCACCTGCCTCAATGTGAACCGCATACGCTACGCGACTTCGAGCCTGTAAAATGGAAACCTATTAATAGGTGGAATAAAATATAATTTCTAAAGAATATTCCAAGTGATAATTTAAGAAAATTTTGATGAATATAAAATAGATATATATACTGTAAATATATCTTTTCTAATTTTCTTAAATTAAAATTTAAAAATATTATAGAAACATTTTTAATATATTCCTAAATTAATAAACTCACTTCTCTGATAATTTCCTAATTCTGTTCTTCATATTTATTATGGGCAACTGACCTATAAAGAGACCATTTCTATTATATATTCTCATGAGTTCGACCCGATAGATGGCGTCTAATTCTACAATTATTTATGTTCTTCCACTATTTTTCTCATGCGTGTTCCTTCCCGTTGTTTTCTTTCTCCTCTCTCCTACTCTTCTACTGTCTCTCTTTCTTCTTCTCATCTTCTACTCTCTCTTAAACTTTTTCTCTGTCTTTCTCTCTCTACTCTGCGTCTCTACATCTACTTCTCTATCTCCAGTATTCTTTTTCTTTCTCTCTCCAAAACTCGATCAAACGCAGATCGTACGAGCCGACTCGGGCGAATGTATATTCTTTTTATAATAAATATTTATGTAGTAGATTAAGTATTTGATAATATTATTAGGCTATATTGACCACTACCCTTCCTTAGTTTCATCGTTAGAATTCATAATTGAATTCGTATACACAGTATAACAACGTTATATTGAAATTACCATATTATTTTAATATCAAATTTTCACACATAATATATATAATATAACTAATATATATTAATATATAATATATACTATATATATATCATATATTATATATATATAATATATATATTAATATATATTAAATTAATAATATATATATTAATCATTATATATAATATATATATATATAATATATTATATATATATATATAATATATATATAATATATATATATAGACAATATTAATAGCTATTGAACCAAGGCTTTTGTAGAATATTATTTATTTATTTACAATGTTATTATAATGAAAGTAAATATAAAATGTAATTTAAATTTTAATATAAGTATATATATTTATAAATTTAAATAATTCTCAAAATATAAAAATTATTTAAGCTTAACTATGTTAGTCATCATTTATATCGCTGCTCAGAGTGATGGAATTTTTATTGTACTATTTAGCGAATGTTCACTAATAAGAATACTATTTCCAGTGTTTAATGTGAACATTGTTATGTATATACAGTTTAGCCAGTGCTTCATTTACGTGATCTCGCTAAATTGCATTTTTCGGTTAATAATAGATATATAGATATAATTTAATAGGTATACTTATACTAAATTAAATATAATGTATAAATACTCTAATTTAAAAATAAAAAGCATGTTCATCACTAAAATTAGTAGTTTTTTTTTCCGACAAAAAAAAATTATATATAATTATTATAATATTATATTACTAATAAAATATAAAAAAGTTTAGTTAATATAGTTTGCATCATTCCTTGCATGGATTGTTCATTGTGTTATGCTGTTGAGACTTGGTAATAGTCCACACTCTGAACGACTCGACATGATCAACACGCGACCTTACAGTTTTAAATTTCTATTTTAATAAATGGCGTATATAAATTATTTAAAATATATTTTTAATTAAAATTTTAATTATTTAGCTAATACCTTGAATATTACCACCAAAAAAAAAATTTCAGTAAGCTGGTCTGCTAATAGTGGAGTATACCAGAATAATTTGCTCCAAATTTTTAGACTTATTAAGTATGTAGTTAAAACTTAGTTATATGCATAAGTTCATAAATATTATATATTATTAATGCTGATTAATACTGATGTTACATAATTATTTAATGTTAATTTTAAAGATAATATATTATTATGGGAAAAATATAATATATATAATAGATATATATAAGATATAATATAGACAATAAATATCCTTAATAATATATTATATAATATTAATATATATATATATATATACCTAACTAATATATATTAATAATGAAATGCTATATTATATTTATATACTATAAATATATATTATATAAATATATATATATATATATTAATATATATAATAGTATATAATATTAATATATATATTATATAAACACCCAATATATAATATTATATACTATATATTATATATTATATACTATATATTAGAGAGAAGAGAGAGAGTTAGTGAGCATTAGGAGAGAATAGATCTATAAATTTGATATGTGAGATGAGATACTATGAGAGCTAGCATGCACATATACAGAAATTGCTAATACACACGAACTTCATTATATGAACAAAAAATATTTGTATTACGATATTTATTATTTTATTAACTTATTTAGTAAATTAATATAATCATATTTTTTTTTAATAAAGGGCTTAATTTCCAGAAAAGAGCTCAGGAGAATTTTATCTCGAAAAGTATGATCATCATATTACAGAAAACCAAATATAACTATTTGGAATCAGCGGATAAAGCTTATTACCGTGAATATTGATTAAACTAATAAAAAAATGAAAAAATAAAATAATCAAAAAACAAAAAAATTTGAAAGATTCTTTACTTCCACCATGAAATAATAATAAAGCAAAAATATTAAAGATAAATGGAAATCAGCGTATAATAAAGTCATTATTATATATATATGTGATATAATGTACGTGATTTTCGTCCGCCCTCCTTATTATATCCTACTCCAGTCGGCTCGCATGACCCTCACCTAAAAATTAAAGATTTCAAGGAAATAATATAATTTCCTAATTATAGGAGTGCTCGAGCCGTATGGGGACAGATAGGGCTCGGGAACGAAGTCACCCCACCTATACGTCCATATCCTAGTGATTATATCTACTCGTAATCTAGATCCCCGACTACCTTAGTATATTATTACAATCGCTCAGGTATCTACCCTATTAGGGATTCAGTATAGTTATTTAAATCTAATAAAACGACTTTGTATAGCATATAATATTAGTAGCTATTAATACGCTTAGATTCCAAATTATAGTAATTTAATTTTTTTTTGTATAAGTGTTGCAAATTTCTCGAGATTTTATTTTTTTTTTGGTTTTTATTTTTTTTTTTACTTTTTTTGTTTTCATGTAACATCCATATATAATATATATATATACTAATATATAGGATACTCCATAAATGACTTTATTATGAATACGCTGTAATTTACCATAATAATTAGTAAATATTTGTGATTAGTTTCCTTGTAAGTTGATCATTAACTTTCAGGAGAAAGTTGCTCGTTTCGTCATATTTTATTTTTCGAAGATGAATTGATTTCGAATAATTAAAACAGTATCTATATCATTAATTTTAATAAATATAAAATCGATGATAAATATTTCATTTATTTTAGTTATAATTGCGTACGAAAATTCGTACCTAAGAAATAACTTAATATAATCATAAACAACATTCGAAAATTAGTTTACATACTCAGTAATTTTTTAATAATAAATATATTTTAAAAATAAGATATAAAAAGATAATTGCTTGAAGCATTCACTTACCGAAAGTCACAATTTCTTGTCAATTATATATTATAACTATGCATTTAATTAACTTTTCACTTAAAAAAAAAAACATACTACTACTTCAATACCTCAACTCATCACTACACAATAGTAACCAATATAGATATTATATATATATACTATATATTATATATATATTATATATATATATATAATATTATATAGTATTAATTATAATATATAATTAATATATATAATATCAATATATATATATATTAATATACTATATATGATATTATATATATCATATAATATATATATATATAGATATTTAAAAATATTTTATAAATTTTTTTTAAATACTATATGTAAATATATATATTTATAATATATATTTAATACTTATTTAATATATATATATATATATATATATAAATATATATGTATATTAGTTGTGGTTTATTATATATAGTAGGCTATATATAGTATATATGTAATATTATATAATATATGTATATACTAGAATTAATAATGTTAATGATTAAATATATATGATTTAAATACTAGCATACACATATAACATAATGATGTACGTAAAAGGTAATGTACACTGCAGATAGAAATGTAGGAGGAGTCATACACGATTGGAACAACCTAAAAAAGAAAGGAGGACAACGTTTTATACACCACTCCTCTCGTTAGGGTAGTAGTGTAGGTTGGTGAGCATCGCACAGCACGACTACCCAGACAGAGATGGAAGAATATTCAGTCTACGAATGTAGTGAAATAATTTAAAACTGATAGGAGTCTTCGTGAGAACCAATACCTAGATGCTGTATTGCCGGATACCACTTTACGTATTCTCTCTTTGCTGGAATTGTTTAGATAATAAATATGCCGCCTTCATACACTAAACTTTGATTAATTAGTACCTTAATATATATATATATAGGATAAATACAATAATAATTTTAAATTTATAATATCCCGTATAATAAGTATTTGAGCAATGATTTCCGTCTATGTAGCTCAAAAATAAATGTATATTTTTCTTATTAAACCATGTATATTAAAATAAAAACTCATTATTATTATTTACTTTTAATAGTATTATATTAATATCTAATTTACTCAATAGTTTACACAGAATATAAATAATGATATGTAATTTAATATAATAATACTTATTATTAAAACTAAATTATTTTCTTAATTAATTATTTTTAATAATATTAGCGTCATTAATAAAGTAAGCATCTGTTCCATAAAAAATAATTGAAGCACCTTCTACGACGATCACGTTCTATTTATAAAACTTATGACGAAAGCATATAGATGAGCGTACATATCAAAAAATACTAATTAAGCATGTTGCCAATTTTACCACTCTTCCATAACACACACACAAAACACACACACACACACACACACACACACACCACATCAACTATAACACTACAAAACATCACCTAATTTACAACAACACTTCGTATACAACTAAGCACAAACAGTATTTCACCTGTATCCAAATCACATACAGCAACCATCACACGACACACACACACACACACACACTATATATAATGTAACTATTTTATTTATTGGGTGATATATAGTATAAACGTAGATACCGATAATAAAAGGTCTCAGCAAATAATACCTTTCTTATACAAATATATATATTATTATAATTATAAATATATATTATTAGTTATATATATATATATAATATATATATATATATATATATATATATATATATATATATATATATTATATTATTATATATTTATATATATCATATATATATATAATATAAAGTAATAGGAAATTTAACAAACAAAATAACGAAAATTTTTTGTAAAGGACACAGAAATAAAAAAATTATATTATGATTTATATTTTAATCAAATACTAAATATATATATATATATATAATATATTATATATATTAATCAATATTTTAATATATATACTATATAATATATGTATATATTATATATTATAAATATATTAATTTTGTCATCTCCCCAACCCTGAGCAGTCTCTAGTAATGAAGAAGTTAACATTAATTTAATTAACATATATAAATTAGGCACAAAATTAACATTAAAAAAAATTTATATTAAAAATATTAATAAATACATCGATTAATAAGTTTATTAAAAAAAGGGGAAAGAAATAAGAGAAATAAACTAATCTGAAAAAAATTAAATTATTCTTACAGAAGATAGGTATTAATATATTAATGTTTGGAAAAAAATAGTCCAAATATTAATTCTTATGTAAAAGATAAATTGCAACGTGAATAAAATAGATATTCATTTATTCTCGTAGTAGGGAAGAATTAAAATATAAAGGAAAACGAAGGGGTTAATAAAAGAATTTTAATATTCATTTTCATGGTAGAGAGGAATTAAAATACAAATGAAAACGAAGATATGGATAAAAAAATTTCAGAACATTTATTCACATTACTAATAGGGATGAATTAAAATACAAAGGAAAACGATGGTATGAGTAGTCGGATCGCGTCTCCTCGGCCTTCCGGGAACTTACAGGGGTAGGACTAATTCCCCCTCACCTTAGCCGTAGGTAAGGGTCTCTCACTCCGGAACCCCCGTCACCTCTTTCGGTTAATTTTAGTATAGGTGTCGCGGGTAGGTTGTCCATACCACCCATCCCCTACGGGGTATGGTAAACATCAAACGTCCCCTCCTATGTTCCTCGTCGGCTCGAGCCCCCTAGTGTGCCGTATAAAATTTAATAGAAAGTCTAGCCTGTGTCTGTCTATTTATATTTCTTAACGTAAAACTATTAAAAGGTCTCTAAATAGGCCTTCTAATCATATTTACATATATATAATTTATATAACATAATAATTTTTTTTTTTTCTACATTTTTATTATTTGAAAATTTACCAGGATTCCAAAAATGTTTCCTTTTCGCTATATATGTAGCTTTTTGTGTTTTTGATTAGGGTTGATTATCATATTAAAATGTGTTGGTTAGGGCTTTGTTACGTGCTAGTAATTTATTATTTTTGTATTCTAATTTATATTTATTTTAATTTTTGTTATAATTATTTTTTACATTTCCAGGAGCGTACAACTTTGTTAGGTGAGCACGACTTGCTACTGTTTTCAAGCAAAATGTATTCCGTTTATCACGGTGTACGACTTGAAGAAGTAGATTTAGTATTGAGTGTTGTGAACACCGTGAATATACATATGGACGGCTAATCCAGACGCCTGGCGTTCAACTCGTAACGATTTATAATGTTTACTCAATTATTTCTAATATGTTTGTATCAGTGCTTAGACGTAATGTGTGTAATCGTAACTTAACATATTCTATCGTTAAACACGTAGTGGCTAAATATACTAATTTATTACTACATTGCCCAATCATCGTTATAGTCAGTTACTAGCTTAGTAGGCATCTCACGATCACTAATAATGTGATCACTAACACTCTTCCCGAGTTAACCAACATGATAATGTGTTACGGTGCGTTATCATTGCTTTTTGCTGTGAATATAACACATCAAATCATAAAAAAGGGATGTATATAAGAATTCATATTACTAATATATATATATATATTATATTATATTATAAATGTATATCTTAGTGGTTTCAATATAGACCCAAATCACCTTAAGCTCAGAGAATTACGATATAAATGTGCTCTTCTACAATTACATTTCCATTTACTTAACCTCTCGTTGTATTAGAAGATACCTGGACTTTATACAGGTTAATATTTGTAATAATTTAGATACCTTTGTAAATATAAGAAGGTCAGGAGTATCGTGGAGTTCACTTGACCCCCACGAGTATCGTGGAGTTCACTTGACCCCACGATACCAATTAAGGATTAATGTTACAAGTTGTCGAACCAAAATAGGCTTCCTCTGAAAAGTCACATTTTTCCCCTTTTTGCACAATTCGGCAAAGTTATTCTAACTTTTTCGCTAACTGGTGCATTTGCATATAATATATGGCATATCTACTTAATCACAATACATTATTCTTTGTACTGTATTGTTCTACTCATTCAAGTTAATATCTTCATATCGTAGTAAGAGGTCGAAGGCATAGGCTTTTTCCAATGTGAAAGTTTGATTTTCCCTAATTTTTCACCACGTATAAAGTTCAAACTGGCATAGTTTTAATAATAAAATCTTACTGAATACACCACTATATATCTGTTTTTCATACTAGTAACTAGTTGCAGATAAATTTCTTAATTTATTTCTCTATGAGAATTATTTAGCATATGATGTGAACATTTGGAAAAGTTCCATAGTATGTTTTATTAATTCCATAATTATTACCTCTCCTCTTTGTTCTTTCCTTGTGTAATATTTTTATTGATTAAACAATAATAATGTTGCACAGGTTATGATTCATTTTTTTTAATAATTTTTTATAATTAATAAATAAATTTAGTTATTGATTAATTACGCATTGTAAACTCTATTCGCGGGCTTTTTCCCAATATATAAGGCCAGCGCCCGTCTCAGTACGGTATTCCTTATCATAACAATTGCTAAAACAGGTCTTTGGTAGTTATCCCCCTAATTCTTGCTATAATTCAGTTGACCTTAAACGATGGATCTTCAAAAGATGCGCAGCAGATTTATAAAAACAATTTAAAGTAGTTAAACTTATTTGAAATACTTCATCCTTCAGAAAGAAGTTTCCCTTAGTTATAGCGTCTATTAACAAATAGACTTGGTATGGTAGGGTTGCTCTTTATACGTATATATATTTTTTGAAGGATCATTGGAAAATAATTGAATTTCTTCCTCCGTATGGTTTTACAGTATATTGTATTAGAAAGTGTATTGGTTACAAGCCCAGGATGATTTATGAAGGAACTCTAATTCCCCAATTTATTTTCAAAGTATATATAGTATAATCATCCTTCTCTCTTTTTCAGCTATTTAAGAAAAAAATGACCTTGTCCATTTTCGCTTGGGCTTAATTTTTGACGAACGAATCTTTTATGTAATTTTAGAGCTTCTGGGCCTTATGTTATTTTTTGTATTAAATTCAGCAAACTCCTTGTGAGTGTTAGATACGAAATTGCATAGGAGAGGTTTGGGTCATTGGTTAGATTTCTTAAACTGTCGCGAAACCAGCAACCAAGGATTTTTATATTCTTTGGTTTTATCCCAATCGTGCAAAAAGCTGGGAGCTTTTTGGACAACTTCTACTAGATCGTAAGTGATGTTTATTTTCTTTAACTATTAAAAACATGATTAGGATCGACGATATAGAATCATGAAAGCTGCTTATGATTTTAGATTTTAAACTATACTTACAAACCTAATGCTATTTTCTAAATGAAGCTTATATCCAACTAATTTCAATCACATTCAATTTTCCCTTGCCAAGAATTATAATGATTTTTTTCATTACATAGGACTTTTTAATTTTTGTTTACATTACATCCATTTACCCCTCCAATATTGCTATGATCTCTTTGAGAAAAAATTAAAATTATGGTTTGAAACAAACGTATATATCAATAAAATTTAAAACATGGAATATCTCTGAAAAGTACGACACTTACAGAAAAACCAATTGCATATTTGGAATTAGCATATAGCTTATTCCAAAAATGTAAAAAAAATAATAATAATAAAAAAAAAATTAGCTGGGAGCCATTAGCTGCTAGAGTGGGGGATGCTTTCACACTTGTGGAGGGTGGAGGAACCTCGCACACCTGTAATACCAAAGAGCAGTCTCGAGACCTCCCTGAGGTGTGTTAGTCCCACCCTGTCGTTCCCCTGGAAGGCTGAGACCCCAATTTTGCATTCAGTGTTTACCCTGGGTGGCCTTTTGATTAATAAAACAATTTTAGAATGACGGAGTCGGTCAAACGTAACTGGTCCTATATTTTTGAATCATGTCTCCGTCACCCCTTAAATTATCAATTTATGATACTAGATATAAAAACAAAAAAAATGTTGACGGAGACGTAAAACACACAGAACCAATATTACAGAAATTAAAAATAAAATCTTTATTTCAAAAAATCTTTGAAAGTTTCTTGCTCCCACATACGCAAAGCATTTCTATTATTCATTAGTTCCAGCAGCCTACTATCGAAATCGCTATGTTCCTGTAATATTTCTAATAAGAATGGATCCTCTGATCCTTGAACACTTGTTTTATTTTCCTTTGCACTTGCAAAACCAGAAGCATCCGCTTCCTGCTTTCTGTTTTGACACTTTACCAATATTTGAAACAGGTTTTTTTTTAACTTTTCCTCTTTTTTATCTAAACTTTTTCCAAATTTATTATGCAACTATTGTGATAGTCTCTCTCTCTCTCTCTCTCTCTCTCTCTCTCTCTCTCTCTCTCTCTCTCTCTCTCTCTCTCTCTCTCTTTTGTTCTCATTTCTTTATCAAAGATTCCTGATCTGTTTTCTCCTTACCCTTCTTCTTTTTCATCTTATATACTAATAAGTGTGATATTCAACCTGACCAAACATTTTACTTACTCTAATTTTATAATACCAGCTTGCTTACGCTATCACTAGGTCTTATTCTTCAGGCTCATATTTATTCATACATACAGATGTCCCTATATTTCTTTAACTCATAATTTGATTTCAGTTTTAATGTTTTCCATTGATCTATTTACTCAGAATCCGGAGATTTAACTGATAATAATTCTTTACAACCATAGTCGAATGATTCTACTTTTTCATCAAATTAAAATTTAACATCTTTAATTTCAAATGATATCTGTATTATCAAAACAAGGGACACTACTTATTTTGATTTATTACGATTCACATAGAGCTAATTTTCTTGAAGGCATTTTTATACCTTCCTACGTAAACTCATTCTCATCCATATTTCTCACTTCCATTTTTTATTTTTACTGAAAAACTTTTTATAAACAAATTCAATTTAAAAGGATAGGTGTATTGATATATATATATATATATATATATATATATATATATATATATATATATATATATATATATATATGTTATATATATATAGGGGTATTATATATATATATATATATATATATATATATATATATATATTAAAAAACTTTCTTGATTTTGTGGATGGAGCGAGGACGATAATATTTGTTCCAAATCCATTACTTTTGACAGGTATATTGAAGAGCTGTTGAAATCCCTTCAATAGGTTGAGGGATACGATGTTCATATTGCATCTTTTTTTTATTTACATCTATATGAAACAGTGTGAGCAGGTTCTGCAATATAAACAAAACAATAATATACCATTAACTTATTATACACATTTTTAAGTTAAAAGTTTTTAAATATATTTTTTACCTTTTATTATTAACACAAAGTTGTATTTAAATGTAGAAACTTGCTTCAGTAATTAGTCAGTTTTGAAATATTTTTTGGTATTATTCATAAAAATAGTTATACAGCCTTCAAAAAATAGGTGATTATCTCCTACTAATTTTAGACCTAAAGTAGTTATTCAACACGATATTACAGGAGAAGAGGTCAGTTTCGATTCTTAAGCGGAGTGCGGGTTTGATTTCTTATCGCCGTGTGGTACATTGATCGATGTCAATGTTACATAGATAATAATAATAATAAATAAAGAAAATTCCGAATTATTTAAAAAATACTTTGAAATATTTTTAGTTAACCACGAGCGAGTAAATAATATAATGTAAGTGAATAATGTTATTTTTTAAATAAGAAACTTAAAAGATTATTAATTAAAATACATGTTATGTTCAGCAAGAGAAAAAACTTTTTGTTATTTTTATACTTTATTTTTACATGGCTAAAGATGTTGTTGTAAGAGCAGTAAGTCAATAGAATAAAATGTGGCGAGCTGGTGTAGAGTAGTTGGCTATAGGGCGGCGACCCTTACTGATTTAAATCTGATTTATTGCTTTAAGTACGTATAAAATATGTTATTAATAAAATTTCATAAAATTTTAGTTAAAGTTATTTTTAAAAACTTGATAGTTATAAATTTATAAACAAAAAAAGTATTAACAAGTGAATAATAAATTCTTTGTTCAAAGATCAATGATTGATTATTATAGAAGTTTTAAGAAACTTTGAAATAAATTTTAGTATTATTTGAATGAGTAATATAAATGTACGTCCTCCTGATTAATTAAAACATAAAATGGTTTTAATAAATCTTCGTTATAATTGTGTGTAAGTGAGTGTGCCTGTGTGTATGGAATGATGGTGATGAGTGTGGGTATGTGTGGATCGGAGAGTTTAAGGTAAATCTGTGTGTAGATGTGCTAAGTTAAATCTGTGTGTGTAATTTACATCTGTGGAAATGTGTGTAAGTAATCTGGTCGTACATTGTGTTTGTAAAGTTAAAATAAATTTTTTGTAAGAGTAAATCTGTGTATAATTGTGTAAGTAAATCTGCATCTGTTCTTGAGTGAGTGTTAAGTAAATCTGCTGTGTGTGTTAAGTAAATCTGTGTGTGTGGAGTGAGTGTGTATGTGTTAAGTGTAAATGTAAGTTGTCTATGGGGTATAATGTACACATTATGTTGTCATAGTGAATGTGTATATAAGTTTCATAGTGAATGTGTTGGTTTTGTTATAAGTGTAAGTGTGTCCGCGTGTTTTTTTTTGTATAAGTTTGTATAAGTTTCAATATGTAATGGGTAAAATGTAAGTGTCATATGTGATATGTGTGTATTAAGTGTCATAGTGAATGTGTGTGTATAATGTAAGTGTGTGTGTGTGTGTGTGCTAAGCGCTCCTCTCTGTTGTTGTCGTTGCGGATGTGTGCTTTACACGGGATCTCTACCATGATAACATACATTATGAATAATTAGGTGTGTTAGCTGTGTTTCTATTCTGATTGTGGAGATGTATCTAAATTAATTAACAAATAAGGCATGTAGTAGTAAATTATTAATTAACACACTAAAGTTATTTATTTATTGTAAGTTATTTATTATAAAATTATATAGTAAATAAAAATAAAAAATAATAATAATAAAAATAATAAAAAAATACTAACTTAATAAACCAATAGAAATCCATTATATAGAAAAATTAAAATAAAATAAAAAAAGTAATTAATAAAAATAAACTTAATATTAAAAAACCTTAACAAAATTAATGTTAATAAATTAATGAGTTAAAGCAGTATTAAACAATAATGAGTATAACTTAGTTTTTTGCTTATCCTAGCTTATTACTATGCCTAAATATATGACTAGTGATTTTAATTTATGTATGTTTGGGGTTCCTCTAATATTGTATAAAAAGTCACAAGTAAAAACATACTGAGCGAAAGTCTTTTTCTTGTTAAAGCAGCGCTTACAAAACATGTGAGTCTAAAACAAAATCACAAGATAAAGTATTACAAGAAAGAGATTAAAGCACACATTAAAGAATGTCACAGAGTAATATATACATAAAGCACTCAACATAATCCAACAACCCTTAAGACGATGGTAATAATATATTCTGTTAGGTCCACACCTCTATTGATTTTACTGATTTATCGACAATCACATACGAGCTGCTTTAAGCGTATGTAATGTGTGTTCAATAATTAAAATGAGTATGGATAAAGGATGGTACTGTTTCCGATCTATTATTTTCACCAAAGTATAGTTGGTTGGTGATTTATAATGTTGTAAAAAGCAATGATCTTAAAATTTCCCTTTACTTGAGCTTCTGCTATAGCCATGTAAAAACATGTAGTAATAAGAGCAGTGATAATTTAACTTAACAGTCGAGTTTAAAACCGTTCAGCCACGAGTAACAATGGTTATATCAAAGTTGCTAGAGAGAAGTTAAAGTCAAGTTTATTTTTAATTACAGCATGAAAAGTTAAAGCAGAATAATAAAATTAAATAAAACAAAAGTTGAAAAACAAAATGTCATTACAATCCCTGCTTAATACTGGAATTACACTTTGAGCCGGTAACACCTCTAATGATTTACTGCATTTACTGCTTTAAGGTATCGTAATGTCGTAGAACTATATATGAGGGTTATAAGAATTGTTAAAAAATAATGGAGCTAGCATTATCCTGTTAAAACTATTGAGTTAAGAGCAGTAAAGCCCAGCTAAAACAAAAAAGTGCATACGTGGATACACAAAAAAAACGCCCGTTGTGCCCTACTCTGTTATACCACCCTCTCACTAAATTGTAGCCTAAATTTTAGGCTTAATATATGCAGTTTTGTTATACTGATTTCACCACTATTTACAGAAATAAGCGTCTCTCTCACACGTTTTAATGATAAAATTATATGTCTTAGACCTAGGGTAAGTTACTTGTCCTAAAAACTCAGCTACCACGGTGATCTATCTCATCTTAAAGAGAGAGAGTAAAACTAAAGATAGCACGATGTAGTAGAGAATAACAATATACCCCCCTTGAGATTTTAGCATTTAGATTGATGGTTTTAATTACATCTGTAAGTTTTGAATTGAAACTTTTAAAATCTCTGCAGTAGTAATAATCTTTAATTAAGAAAAAAAAAGAGGTCAATGTTCTGTTTCGTATCATTCATGTGAGGTAGCCGAGAGTGCGCTTCTTATAATTTTGTAACCTAACTCTACTATTACCACCGAATTTTAAAAACCGCTATGATTTTTACTGATTTTTTTTCCATTACTCACTATTCCACATAGGTTTTCATATCGATTTAATGTTTTTAAAAAAATAATATTAATAGTTTTGGCTGGTGAAATTAGTCAATGATTACATATAGACTAATAATAATAAATAATATAAGAGAGAATTATTTCTAGCCTACACGAATTAATATGTAATTAAAAAAACTATTGTGAAATATATTTATTTTTTATAATCAGACTACCACTGTTCGTAGTTAAGCATTTTTTCTTGTTTTTCTTAATATTAGTTTTATAAATTTCTAAAAAACGTTAATAAGCGATTAAAATCATATTATCGTTAAAAACTTATTATATACAAAGCTAAAATAATAGGAATTGGGAAGTATTTGAAATGACCTGTCCGGATATAATTGTCTCTCTTGTATATATATTAAAAGGGAGAGAAAGTTTTCATCCATTATATAGTTTAAATATATTAATTATAAAATATTGTTGAAAAGTAGAACTTATTTTTGTCTTTTTGTTTAAAATTAATGAAGAATAAAAATGAATGACTTCCATATTAAAAACATTATACTTTAATTTACATAGGCTCACTAAAAGATATAATGATAAAAGCTAAGGTGATAAGTCCTAAATATCAGGAATTAAAAATGTGGAATAAGAACAAATAAATGTTTAATTTTCTTACAGATAGCTTAAGTGATAATTTATATATATTATTGTTATTATATATATCACTGAATAATATATAATTTGATTAATAACTTAGCTTATTATATAAATTATATTATTAAGTGATATTTACATTAAATAACTGGCTTTATATTCATTCATTCAGTGACGGAAATATTTGCGTGTCGTGTACCTAATACGACTGACTTTTTTAGTCTCGGCTGCCTGAGTGCGAAACGCGGACGTGTCTGTAGTTTGCCTTATAAGCTGGTTAGCCAAAGTTATTACAAATTTATTATAGTATTTTTTTATTGAATAGTCTCGATTGGGATTAATTTTAAATAAAACTTTCAACTAATAATCCTTTTTTTTAAAAAGTTATCTTTTTAAAAAGACCTTGCTGATCACGTCCGTGAGCTGAGAACGCACGAATGAAATAAAAGCCAAAATGAATTTTGTATTTTAAAACAGTTAATAATAACATTCTTTGTGGTGTATTTCACGAAGACTTACGGACGTAGATGTGGAATTTATTCGCATACTCAGATAGTTGTTAATGGAAAGAACTTTTTGGGAGACAATAAACAAGAAATGAAAAAAAAATTAAAAATTTTTTTAGTTATATTTGAGATGTGGCGGAAGTAAATAAATGTCGTGGGCATGTACTTGTGGCTACCCCCTTTTTTGTAATATGAGAATTTGTTTAATTTTAAGCAGTGGTTTATATTTACATTATAATGTAACAAAAGATAAAACAGCATTAATAATATAATTATCCGATAATAGACAAAAAAATCAAAAAATCCCATTGAAGTTTAGGAGTGCCAAGGAAGCGTATGTAATGTGATTCTTGATAAGTAAGAGGTTGAGATTAGATGGATATTGTAGTGTAGAGCCAAAAGAAGTTGACTAAGAATGATCTAAATGAATCATAGAGTGTAGATATATAGTAAGTGTAAAGATAATAAAATCGTTATAGTAGTAAAAAAAAAAATCTTAAAATGCAAAGAATTTTGGGAAAACTAATTGGTTACATAGTGATTAATAAATAATAATAATAATGAATAAGAGTTAGAAAAGTATAATAGATGAACTCATAAAGATATGAAAAAAATAATTATGACTATATCAAGCCAATGAGGAATAATAAGAATAATAACTTTAAAATATAATAATTTAGTTCACTTTAAAAATTTAAGTAAATGGATAGGGCTAATGTAATTGTACAAGATTAAGCTCGTAAGTATGGAATAAAATAATTTTAGAGTAAAATTAAAAAATATAGAATTAATAAGATGATAAAGTATAAATCTGAGTGATAGCGATTATAATAGTTAACTTAGAATAAAATGATAAAGTATTAAATCTTGTAGATTGAGTGTAAATAATTAGATTATAAATATCTGGTAATTTATAAAGATTCCATTAGAATTTTTCTGTAATAAATATTTTGAAGATAGGATCAATAAATCGACTCAAAAATAATTAAATAATCTCGATGTATGTATAATGTGAATTAATAAAATAAATATATTGAATTAACTAAATTAAATAAAAAATAATAATAACAGAGAATTTTATATTCATTGTGAGTTAAAAGTAAATCTGTGTTTTAGATAGATAATTAAAGATAAATATTAATAATTTTTGATTTATCATAGATAAGATCGATATTATTAAGTAATAATAATAAATAATAATAATAAAAATTTCAATAACACATTGAAGTGAAATTTTAAGAAAAGTTAATAAAAATAAAGTGAATTAATAAATTATATTAGTACACTATGACACGTCTTTATTATATAAGTATATTAGATAGTATAATAATAATATGAGCAGATAAATAATGTATGAGTGTTAAGTTTCATAAATCTATAAGGAAATAGTGTTAGATAAATGTTAAATTATGTTGAGAGTCTTGTAAAATCTCTTTGTCAATTAATAATTAATAACTATACTTAATAATGAATTAATAATTAATTAAAAAAATGTATGCTCTAAAAATTAATGAATAAAAATAATAAGGTGTTAAAAAGTTAAAAATAGATTATAATTAATTAATAATTTATGATTGAGGAAGAAAAATAGAATTTGATATAATGTCAAATATAAACATGTAATGTGTAAAAATAATGTAATAAATATATGTGATTTAATTAATTAGACTATCTTATATAATGTAACAAGTTATTAAAGTGAATAGAAACAATGATTATTGAAATGTAAATATAGAAAGATAGTGCTTGAGAAACATCAATTTGTCCCGACTAGTGATTATATAAGAATTCGATTGTAAGTATAGATCTTAATAAATGGATAATATTTAAATGATCATAGTGGCAAATAATATGTGTGAATATAGTAGTCATAGAGTGAATGTGTGTATAAGTAGTAAGAGAGTGTGTCTTAATAACCCGCTAGATTTATAAATATGATGTATGTGTGATATTTTTGAATGAAATTATGTGAAAAAATAAATAATCTAAAACTATTATTATTAGATAGCGAAAGAAATCAAAATCTATTATGTATCATAGGGATAGATATATATATGATAATAATTTATGTAATATAAATTGATCAACCAAATAATAATATACAAAATCATAAATATATAATTTATTCCGATATTAACAAAATATATATATACCTATTAAAAATTAATATCTCTAAATCAATAATGTTTAGATAGGAACACATAATATTAATAATAATAATTATTCTGAATAATATTTAATATGTTTAAATTCTAGGACTAATAAATAATCTTGCGAAAGGGATGCATGAATAGATAATGAGTTAAGAGTAAATAATATTAATGCTTAGATATTTTATGTAAATACTATGTTAATAAATAAAAATTAATAATAATAAGTAATAATAAAATTAATAATAATATATAATATATTAGTAGTTATTGCACATACATATATATATTAATAATATTAATATAAATAGGACCACATAAATAAATATATATATAAAATAGTCTACGTCACATATATAGCGACTACATAAAAATAACTCTGGGTTGAGGCATCTCAATATTAATGACGTCTATAATACTGGATAAATCAATAATAATAACTCGAATTATATAAGAATACGTCTCATAATATGTAATATAATGCACTCTATGAAACAATCAGTTATATTATCATATATATAAAATATAATAAAACAATCAACACAAAAAAAATAAAAACATAATAACAAATAAAAATTAATTAAATACAAAATATAAAAATAGAACAATAATTAAGAGAAAATTTTTCATAAAATAAAATTAATATAAGAAATAAATAAAAAAATATAAAAAATAAAATAAGATTAGAATTTTTTTATTATATGAATAATAAAAATCCAAAATAGAATATAAAATCATATATTAACAATCATTTATCACTTCTCAAATAGCAATATAAGAGTGTAATAATTATATCCTATCTCTAATAACTCATAAAGAAATATTATTATATTAAATCAAAAATATAAAACATATAATAATGCTAAGGAAAGTTAAAAACGACACATAACTGTAGTAATTTATAAATTACAATAAAGTAATACATATATAATATCTCAATTCAAAATTATGATATTAGGTGACATGTCTATTTATCAAATAGTTTGAAGAGACACAAAGAATTAAGCGCAATTAAAAAGATGATAATAATCCAATCGAGAGAGTGTTAATATCACATAATGGAGTCAATATCAAACATGATAAATATTAGCAATAGTTATTACTTCAATTATATATAATTTATTTATAATAATAAAATTAACTTATAAATTAACAAAAATATGAATACATACTAAAATACCGCTACTACATTACAGAATATAAAAATGGATATTCACCAGACCTCTGCGGTTCTAATTTACAAAATACCGCATATCGAATTAAGAGGAAGATAGCGTTAAATTAAAAATATCATGATTGGATAAGTGCATGACTAAATATAGTACATAGATAAAAGTAAAAAAAGGATAAGTAAGTATTAATTGAAAGTATCTACTGAAGGTAAATAAAAATAAGTCTAGGTAATGATAAAAAAAATAATAAGGAATTTGATAATTAAGTTAATAAAGGCATTGAGCTTATAGTAAGGATAGGAGATGGATTGCTATTAGGTGTAAAGAATTCAGACTTTTATAAGGATAGTAAAAGACAGAGAATATATGATATTTTAAAAAATATAAAGGATGCTAGATTTTGAATTAAAAAGAAGTTATTAATTTAATTAGTTTAAAATAATAAGCATGAAAGATATAACAAAGGTCAAAGAAAGTAGTTGTACTAAGGAAATTAGATTTAAAGGTATGATATATATACTCTCTAAAGGAGTAACAGTATCTAAAAATAGTTGATTAGAAGAAAATGGCCTTAATGGACGTTATTAGTAGCAGTATAGAAAAAATAAGGGCGTCAGGTTGAGAATAATTAAGGTAATAAAGAATTTAATCAATAATTTAAAATTAACCGAAAAATAAAATAACATAATAAAAAACAAAAAGACATAATTAAAATATATATATATTTGATATCAAAATTAAATCGATTTTCCAATATAATAGAGTTGAGAGATGAAAAAATATATAAAAGATAAAAAATACAAATAGCAGATACAAAATTAAAAGAATATGAAAGAGAAAAAATTTTATATTAGATTCTGAAATTTATATACAGATGACTCAATTTCCTTTTGAAGATTGGAATGTTTGAAAAGGTTTTAGAATAAATGATCTTATAAAGAGTTCTGTGATAAAAATTAAGTTAAATATTTAGGATGCATATTTGTTGTTTTAATGTTAGCTTAGGTGTAGACATTATATTTACATGGAATAATCTATTATATCAGTTATGAAGATAAATAAGGCTGAAAATGAATTAAGAGAAGTGATAATGAAATAAAGTGCCTAATTATAGCATAATATGGATATTGAGTTAACAATTATTATAGAGACATGAGCATAAATATAAGTCAGTATCATATAGATCGTGAGCTAATTTATAATTAGTATTTAAATGTGGTTGATAGATAAAGCAAAGCTTGAGTCAGTTAATGTGAGGCTAGATGAGATTTGTAGTTAATGTGTTGAGTATATGAGTGAGTGAGGATACAAATAATTAATTAATTATAATAATATATATAAAGATATTTATTTTATTCAAAATAGCAGTTACAATTATGAGAAATTATTAAATCATAATTCATAATATAGGTGTATGAGTTGTCGATCATGCCGACAATGAATATATAATATTGATATAATACTATAATAATTAGAAAAAGTTATAAAATACAATAAAAAACTTATAAAATTAATTTTTATAATTAAATCATATAAAATATCCCCTAATGTATTAAGCTAGTTCTAGCTGAGTAGTTAGATGAATTTCTTTTATGTAAATCCTAGATGCAAGTATTCAAGAGCACACAAATAACAATAAAATGAATATAATACTTCGCTTCTCTATCAGTTTTAAAAGTATCTTCCATGGAATATTAACATAAATTAGGCGATCAGCTTCACTCTGAATAGATTTTAAGTTATGATAATTTATTAATTAATTATGAAGATTTAGTTATAATAATAATAATTGAGTATTAATTCCTCAGAAAAAATTAAATAATATTTAATATTTGTGACTAATATAGCTAATAAAACATATGAATGGTTAAGATCAAATAAGTCAATAATTTAATCGTAACATTATTAATTAAAATAGATGAACTATAAATATAATTTAATAAATAATAAAAATTCATTACTAGGGGCAAGATTAAATTATTATTATTGTAATTATTAAATAGTGACAATAAAGTGAAATTAATTATCATACAATAAATAGTACTTAATGTAAGATCTCATTAATGTGAGGCACAGAAAAATATTAAGAATCAATTAAATTTAATTAATAATTAAGTAAGTAAGTGTACCATAGAGTATAGTCAAGAATTAGGAAATTTTGATAGAATAACAAATTATGAAAACCTAAAACTAATAAGGTGAGATTTTATATTATAATTTAGAAATTATAAACAGTTAAATAAATATACGAGTCAAAGAGAAATATTTATAGTTGAGGATACAAATTTAGAAACATATAGGTATATGCTACATACACAACAACAAACTAATTTATTTAGGGAAATCGCAACCCTTCTTAATCAGAAAAGAATGAATAATTTAGGTAACTTTGATATTCAAAATCCTCAAAAAATTAATTATACAAAGTTGTGCGCATAATACAAAAAAATTTTAATATAGGGCCATTTAAATAAATTGCCCAAGATATGCTCGATAAAAATATAAATATAGATACAAATTATAGTACAAAGAAGTATTTACGACGAAATGAATTCCACAATCTATTTAATTAGAATTTAATATATCATTTAGGATATATACTTTAAAATTTAATCTAAATCTAATGACATAATAGAAATAATGGATATAGTATAAATTACATGATTTCGATAATATAGTAATTTAATTGTTATTATTGAGTTATGAATTCATAAAAATCCAATAATATAAAAAATAATATCTGAAAAAGAAGAAAACACTATATGTAATCCAATTCTTATCAAGATAAATAAAATATTATAGTCATTTTGGTTAGATTAGATAATTATAATTTAGATTACATAATAATAATAATAAATAAAAATGAAATTCATTTCAAATAAAATAATATCTCTGGATGATTTATTTATGTTTGCTCATTAAAAAATATAAAAAACAATAAATAGAATGGGTTTCTTGTATAGGTACCATAAATTAATATATCAGATCATTTACTTGAAGTTATTTATTTTTATAACTTATCAATTCATTATTACAACTTATTCTACGTACAAACTTTTTTAAATATACTACTTAAATATATTATTTAATAAAAATATAATAAATTAAAAAGTAAAAGAAAAGAGAAGTTCACTCAGTAATTGTAAAATTATAAGTGAAAATTAAACTAAATACATAATTATCACTACGAAGTCTGCATTACACATATATTACTAAATAATTAATAACTTAAAGAATTATATATTATAAGATAATTGAATATCAGATTCAAATAAAATAATAAATAATAGATGATTAATGTTAATTTTGTATATAATATATAATTCACATCTCTCGAAATATTAAATAGAGAATAATAAATATATTAATACACGATTATTTTAGGAAAATAAAAATAAGATTAAATAAATGTACATTATCATGATTTGCAAAGAACAATTTCTACACAAACAAACATATAAAAGATGCGTTATACATAGCATTAATTAAATCATGTGCAATTATACTTCATAAAATAAATTAATAATTATTTAGAATTAATTATAATTTATATAAGAAAGTTTTAGAATAATTCAATAAATATAATTAAATAATATAAAGTCATATTTAATATAAAATAATAATAAGTTACTATAATAAATAATTTAATATTAATTGGAAAGAATAATTACAGAATCAGAGAAAATTATAAGAATATTATATACTAAAAATTAATTAGAATTGTTTTTTTAATTAAAAATCATATTATAAGTTATTATTCATTATTATTACAATATAATCATTTAAAGAAATAATCAATAATCATATTAAAAGAATAATTCAAATAAATATTTAATAATATAATTATATTAATAAGTGAGATATTAATATGAAAATAATATAAATGCTTTAGACAATAATATAATCAGAACTAAAATATCTACTTATTCAAGATATATTTATAATAAATCTCGAAAGTAATATAAAGTTCATTAGTTATTAGGACCTAAGTATGAGATTTCATTTAAGAGTTACGATCAACTATTGACATAATAACGTGAATTTAATAATAGTTTAGACATTTATTAATTGGTCATTCTGCAACGACTTGTAACACATGCGATAATAATATATGTTGAATTAATTATTAATTAAGCGAGAATCCAGAAAAAAGTTGAGCAATTTAATTCTTTCGCTCGAGAGCTTCTTTTAACATTATATAAAAAGAGGTCAAACGATTACATTAAAATCAAATAAATAAAGAATAATTAATAATTAATAAGAGAAAGGAAATTATATTATAAATATGTTCTAAAATATATGCAAACTTACACAGCAAGTAAATAATTATAATAAAATTAATTATAAGATCAATTTAGCGGATTTTCTCATATTACAAACATTGATCAGCAAATATCAAAAAATAAGATACTTTAAATAACGTGTACATAGATGACTGTAATACGTAATAATGTAATAATTATGAGTTAAGAAATATATGGTATAATATAAAGTATATATATAAATGAAATTAAGAGAAATAAATAATAATTAAATAAATAATAACATTCACTAATATGAATAAATAGCCTCAATTATAATCAATAAAAGAAATTATTCATATCTACCAGATAAAATAAATTAAGAAGAGTAGTATAACGAGTAATCGGAAATTGCAATAATAGATAACTATTGAATCACTTTACAATAATATATGCAGGATTAATATGATAGATAAAAAATAGAGTTTTAAAATTATAATTTAAGTAAAATTTAGGATTATTCAAGTGAAGTAGAACAACACTAATACTACATTATAAACTAATAATAATCTATTAAGTTTTTTTACTTCACCTTTTGAAGAAATAGCTACATCATATAATAAATAGAATAATATTATAGATATAAATATTATAGAAAATAATTTATTTAGACAAGAGGAGAAAGAAAACTATTAATAATAAGAGAAATTGATAAGAAATTTATAATCATATAGAGAAAAATCAATTTACCGCTCAAATTGAGTAGGAAAATCTAATCAATGTATTTCACATCAATGTGGAAGCATTTAATAATGGTATATTAAACCAATAATAATATATATTACATAATCAATATTTATGAAGTTCTAACATGAAAAGGAACTTATATATTTAAAAGATTAATGATTTTTAGTTTAATTTAGGATATAAAAACTATTGAATGTAGCAGTAGAGATCAAATAGTTACAATTAAAAGAAAAAGACATCATATCAAATCACATTGATAAATTAAATAAGTACGAGTAAGAATTTTGAAAAATTATATTTTTCATCAAGGAATATTATAATAATAATTAATGGATTTATCTAAAATAGATAGATCATGAGATTTACTCATCAATGACGAGAGCGAGATATTATAGAATTCTAATGTCAATCCAAAGGATAAGTGATGAAAAGTAATAGTAGTAGCAAAATCCTCCCAAAGAGATATTAAAATTGTATAAATAATAATTTATAATGGAATTTATTAATATAAGATCGCCAAAAGTTGTGGCATATTACTTAAACTAACTGAGGAACAGTGAGAATGACAATTCGAATTAGTAAATCCAAAATTAGAAATTATATAATCAGTGTATAGAATACTGGAACTAGCTAATATTGCCTAATAACATGAGTCTCGTCACAGAAGTGAGATTGCGAAAATAAATGTTAGGAATTTGACAATTTAGAACACAAATTCTCTAAAATAACTATTAAAAGTTAAATATAAAAATATCAATAAAAATTATAATTTCATCTTTTGAAGCTAAATTTTTTTATATTTCTCAGTAAATATAAACAATTATAAATTTACGAAATAGATTCGAGAGTGATTATAAAATAAAGATGATAATATAGATACACTTATCGTGTATTGTTAAACGCTTTTTCGTCTGAATACCACGATTTATGACTACCTCATTTTCTTAAATACCTTTATCCTAATTAAATTTTACTGAAGAATATCGAGAAAACATACAAATATAAATATTATATTGAGTGTAGAGAGATATAATAAAAATAAATATCACACTCCCTCCTTAAAAAAAATGTATTTGTTGTAATGTATTAAATCAGTATTTTAATAATTTTATTCATATATATAGATAAAAACAATTATGTTAATAACAAATAAATATAAACAATTATAAATATTATGACATATTAATTAGGATTCGTTATAATTAATGTTGACATTTGTGTTGTGGTGAGGCCAAATAATTAGAATAATTGATATTTTATTTTTTGCTTTGCTCTCCTTTAAATATTGTTATTAATTTAAAGTAATAGGATAAAATACTATAGTAGTTAAAATAATAAAATTTGCATATACCAATTAAACAATATACTACATGAACATAGATTGAGTCTATACAATAAACAAAGTGTAGTAGTTCAAAATAAAAAGTACATAATATCAAAGAATTGTTATAAAGATATAACTTATTTATAAATTAAATATAGTTCCTTAAATATAATAGTTAAAAAATATATGTAAAGTAAATATATTTACGCGATATAAATTAAAATACATCAACAGCGAGCTCGATACGTGAGTAGTTGTGAATGTAATTAGATGAAAGTGGTATATGGATTGCTTAGAATGTATAAAATGATCGTGATATACTCAGAGTTGCAATTATTAAAAAGAAAGAATAAGTTGCTATCACTAACAATGATTTAGTAAAGACACAACTACTAAAACTTACAAAAAATTAATAGATTATGATAGCAATATCATAGACAGTATTAATTTATAATTTTGTTAACTCACTTATCTCATTACTCACATATTATTAGGCTGTATTTTAGGCCCAAAGGCGGTAATTATCATTCTACCATAAATATTATAAGGAAATTAAGTTATTGAGTGTTGTAGGACAATAACAACCCTAACTATAAAATTAAATAATTAGTAATGAGTAGATTATTAAAATCTCCTATTAAGATAGTGATCTATTAGATTATTATTGTCATAATCAAGACGGACTAGGCTACAATGTATACACTTTAAAATTAAATTTTACAACTGTAATACATTGCAACACGACAAACACTAATTATACATATATAATATATTCAGTAATATAAATAACTCAAATAAATTTAATTTAAACGAATTATAAATTATATAATTGCAATAAGGTAAATTGAATATGCCGTAAAAATATAAAGATAAAATAAATTAATTAATAATTTATTTCAGATGCAAAATAATTATGTTAATTATAATTAGTAATATTATATGAATTATAATCTACTAAAATTTGAATTTAAAATAAGTGTTAACAAACAAAAAAACATATGCTGGCGCATCACGTATAGTAACGCATAAGTGTCAATTCACTTGATAAAAAAATTGGGATTCACTGAAATTAATTACCATATTTATATATATATTTAGATATAGATTATATATAAATTAAATATATAATATTATAATAAAAAAAAACTATATAATTAGAGTATATTTGAATTATTAAAATCTTTGAATTAACATTAACTTAAATCTTAAAATTTTTGCCGCACCTCAAAATCCCAAATGAAACATTATATTATAATAACAATTAAATATCATTCTTCAATATCAAATACTACGGAGCCAATTTAACCTATAATCTAATTAATTTTAAAGTATTTATTATTTATACTTACAATTAAAACAAAAATGTGAATTCAATATAGAAATTAATATCTCTTATTAAAAAGAAAAAAGTTACAGAAAAGATATTGTCTATATACATTTAAGATTACATTGACTGTGAATCAATACAAAATTTAAAACTTGTTTAACAAATATCATTGATAAATTTAATTAGAAGTACATAAAATAAATGACTCGAATTGGCATATAATAATTATATACGATGCCTACCTAATAATTTGCAACACTCTACAGAGACCATAAACTCACACCTCTCAAGTATAAGTTCAAGTCTCAATGGTAGGTAAAAATATTGTTCAAATAAAATACCATATCATAAGGCATACTCAAACTTTAATTAGAGAGTACACCTCAATACTCCTTATATAAGGCATCGACACTACTCTGTTAAGCAACTCAAATTATTACAAAATAATTCAAAAATTATAGTACAACTATAATTATTAGATCGAGAATAAAACTATATAAATTTAATAATAATAACAATATCTCCACCATCACAGTTGTGTGCGAAATACTTAAACAAAGTAATTTATATTTCTTAATTAAATAAATATATATATTTAAGAGTTTCATATTACGTTAATGAAGTTGGCTGAAGATATGATAGGAAAGGTAAATCCATGAACTAAATAAAAATTTATAATCTAAATCAATCATTGTTAAAGATCCTTATTGATATCTCAGACTCTCTTCATACTAAATAATTTCTATTCTGTAATATTCATTTTAATCAATAATTTAGATGAGCAATCAAGATAATAATATGTACTAAATAGTGTAAATTCTAGATAATAACAATTTGCACACATCTAAAAATTAATTGTTATTAGATTTTATCATGTCTTTATCAAAAAAATTAAATAGAATTTCAATTAAGTCATCAATTATTAAGATAAAGTTTTGTTATAGGGGATATGTCGTGAGAAACAAGTGTCGGAGTTAATATACTTATCATATATATAGAATTGACTTACTTAACTAATTTATCCTTATTTTTAATAGGGAAGAATCCCTAGTAAGACTTGTATTATATAAATTCAGAATAAAAATGGTAATAATAATCAATTAAGTAATAATAAAAACTCAAAACAAAATAATAATCAGATAAATAAAAATAATAAAGATTTTATATATAAACTATGAAATTAATAAATAGTATAAAAATAAATAATTAAAATATAATTAATTAAAATAAAATATAAGTAAATAATAATAAATTAATACAGAAATTATGTTATTACAATGAATAATAATAATAAATAAATACATAAAATAATAATAATAAATAAATATAATCGAATGATATATGTTTCAGATATATGTTTATATGATTTAGTGAGTTAATTGAAAAAAAATAATAAATAATATGAATGCTATTCCTAACTATCTGTTAAATTAAAAGCTCATCAGCTAAAGTTCGAAAATAATTAAAGGAGAATGACATTATAACTAAATAATCATACTATAATATTTAATGAAAATATATATTTCTACCGATTCAATATAATCACATAATGATAATAGAGTATGATAATTTAATATATCATTCTTTCTATATATCGGATTAACGAACTCAAAAAGTCTATAACATATACTTTAAAATTAAAGATTAAAAAGAAACCAAATATATAATTTTAGAACTTACTTATAAAAAAAAATAACACCCAAAACCACATACACAAAAAAACAAGCAGCCGAATACATAACCATAGCAGGTTATAATAATACATAAGAGTATATAAAACAAAGAGGTTTCATAGGATCTTCTTCGAGATCCTAAATGTTATTTCTTCGGTTGATACACCAACTCCTAATATAACAAATAACAGGTCGCACCGTACACACAACACAACAAGCAGTACCAAAAAGAACAGTAAAAATCGTATAGACAAAATACAACAATAAATTAATCACCACCGACCGCCACCACACAGAATATAATAAGAAAAAGAGAAATAATATAATAAACCAGACCTTAGTACAACCACCTTCTCACACGCCTCATAGATCCACGATACGAACACCTTCAACTACTACACACGATAACTAATAGTATTCGATAAAATTAAACTAATGATTGTCAGAAGACTCACAGATCCTACATAACCCATACAAGTAAAACAATACACTATCACCTAACGCACTTAAATAATAAAATCGGTCTGATATAATCCTTTCATTATATTAACAGTATTAATCATTAAAATAATACAAAATAAACTCGCTTAATGTTCGATATAATCCATTCATTATAACTAAAATATTATCACTTGCTATATCATCAGTCTTACTCATATAGAATCAAAAAGAAACATAATCCCTTGTAACTCGACTTTAAAAATATTTCTCAATAATAATTTACAAATAATATAAAGATTTATATAATTAATAACTACTTAATATAAGACGCACGAAGTATAAATACATAACATAGGATAAATTTTTTAAGGAGTGGTCATACTTATTCAATATTAATATCTATACATTTCAGACATTTATACATTATTAACTACGTGAAACAAGATCTCAACCACTCAAAATACAATGACAAACATCGTCAAACAATAAAGACCACTAACTGAAACGACTAATCAGCCAACTCGAAATAACACCAGGTGACAAATGCCTGATAGCCTATCCACATTCCAATCAAATACACGAATATACCTCCATACACTACCCCAACATGCATAAACTAGCTCAAATAACTTAAATCCATCAAACCAGCAAATTGCCTACACGTTCTCACAAAAATATATAATAACTCCACTATGAGTAACTTATCTCCGATTCAAAGCAATATTTATGAAAATATACTCAAACAGCCATATGACAAATATCATAGTCACCAAATATAGATCTTCAGATGGGATACAATAAAAACATTAGACAATAAATTCTTCACAAAACAGCCAGAAAAGTAGTAATACTATATCCCACAATAAAACTAAATTAATGCCTTTATTATAGATACAAAAATCAAACAAAAAAAGAATAGATTACAAATATAAAATAAAAAATACTCAAATTATATTTATGAATTACATAATAATATCCACTTCTATACAGGATTTATAATTCTTATAATAAATTTTAGAATAAAAAATATGTCAATATATACTAACTATATATAATATATATGTTATCAAACATTATTAAATTAATAATTAATATAATTATCATACCTCTAATTTACCAATTAACAAATACATATATAATATTTTACACTATAAAATATATAAAATAAATTTATAATGAGTTATTTCAGACCAACACAAATACAATATCTCAAATACAACTAATTAAATGATATACCCAAAGTAAATACAAATAAACCACATACTATCACCGATATTACAAAAGATATTCAAGTTGTACTGAACTAAAATTTACCCAATATAAATGAACTTATTCCAAACACGATATTCTAAAAATAATTTACAAGTATTATAAAACTTTATATACATAAAAATAATAATAAGTAATTTAATAAATATATATATCACTACACAATAATAATTAAATAATAAAATTATATACAATGACAATAGTAAATAATAATAATAATAATAATACTAATAACATATTTCAAAAACTCTTCTAATACATCATAAATTATCACCAATATATATCAATAATAACAATATCAATCAATATAATATAGCACATTCCCAACTCACTCCAACGAATCTATTACACATTCCAAAATTCAAGATAACCAGATGAACGATACCCCATCCAAAACTAACTAAATTAATAAACTACTATAACCACAACATATATAAACTAACTTAAGAACACTCCATCTACTAATAAACTAATTATAAATCAAATACCCATTATAATTTGTTATAATTAATTCGGAAGTAGAGAAAACAGAAAATACTGTGTGGTTAGTTAGCTTCATTAACTAATTAGTATATTAGTGAACCCTACTCCACCTGCTAGTATAATAATAAACACACTATCACCTCTTATAATTAAAAATAATAAAATATCTACTAAATCAAATAATCTAATAATAATAAAACTTAATAATAAAATAAAATATATTGTGAGAATAATAATCAAAATAATAATTACTTCATTCAATTAAAAACAAACAATTGTATTACGTTATTATGAAAGAATGATACTATTAATTCATCCCATATCTAAAGCAAATAAGTCAAAAAGAAGAATTTAATAAAAAATTAACTAAAACACTATATATAGAATAAATAAATACAAAGATTAAATAGATAAAAACAATCATAATATAAAACATATATAAATCGGTAAAGTATTGACAGAGTTTTACTTACATAAAATAATAATAATAAAAATATTATTAGAAACTTAAATTTAATCAATCATTCAAAAGTAAAACAATATAAAAACTTAATATCATAATATAAACCAAAAGTTGTGATAACCTTAAAATGATTAAATTATAAAATATATCAATGTGGAGAAAATAATTAACTCACGAAACAGTAAACATCAAAAACAGCATAAATAAACATCAAATATAACGTTAGTTAATTAATTTAATAAACTAATATAATCTATACGAATATCATATTAATCTTTCAATTACAATAAACTATCATCTGAATAACAAATGTCCTATATAAACATAATCTTAGCTAGAATAACAAACTACAATCATACATAGATATCAAAACACCTACACAACACAAACATAAAAACACACAAACATATTAAATAACTACTACACCATAAAACAATACACATCTCCACAAAAATATCATTACACAATCTATCGAACACATATCAATAATAAAACAAAAACCTTAAATAATAATTAATAAAAAAATAAAATAAAATAAAAAAAACTAACAATAAATCATATAAAAAAAAGAACTACAAATTATTATTTTTTAAAAATATATTAATCTTATCAATAACATTAAATAAAATAAAGAAACCAAATAAAATGAATAAATAATCATAATACAAAAATAAAAATAATTTAAAAATATGAAATGAATAAACCTACAACCCACTGATAGAGAGCCACTCAATATAAAAAAAAAACTCATAAAAAAGGAAAAAAAAGACAAAAGACACACAATTACATTAATGAAAGAACCAACAAATACATAAATAAAATAACAACGAAAAATACATCGAAAGCAACAGATGAAAAAATAAGTCAATCAAAGAATCAAAAAATAATAACATATAAGAAAATAATAAATAATTACCAAAAAAACAAATAATAAAAACAATAAAAGATTAAAGTAAAATCATAAACAAAACTTAACGCATCAAAAATATTAATGAAAAAAAACAAAAAAAAAATAAATACTAAATAAATACCATGTAAAATTAACGAGGAAATGAAAAATATAAAGAGATAATAAAGAAAAAATAAAAAAAAACAACAAGTATTTATATAAATAATAAATACAAAATTAACAAACAAGTATCACATCCACAAAACCCTGAAATCAAACACCAAAAATAAAAAAAAAATAAAAAACAAAACTAAAAAAAATAACAAAACATACATAAAACCAAAACAACATACAACCAATACAAAAAAAAAATATAAATTAGACATTAGAACATCACCAATAAAAAACAAAAAATAAATAAACCAGAATAAAATAATAATAAAATAATAGATTAAAAATCAA
Organism: Trachelipus rathkii; assembly: GCA_015478945.1. Classification (NCBI taxonomy): domain Eukaryota; kingdom Metazoa; phylum Arthropoda; class Malacostraca; order Isopoda; family Trachelipodidae; genus Trachelipus; species Trachelipus rathkii. Next base: position 7,949 of record JABUQX010074532.1, on the reverse strand, counting down.
TAGCGAATTTTGGAGGAAAATCTAACATCTACGAAAGAATGACAAAATAATGAATAAAATCAAATTCGTTTATATAAGATAAAAATATACATAGAGAACACTTTACAGCTGACAGGTATCATAAATAATCCATAATAGAGAAGCTAAAAGAAATGACAAAAACCAGAAACTTTCAAGGAATTATAAAGATGTATCTAAACTAACTACCAAAACAATATAAAATATATACCAACACAAAACTAAAAGAAATGCAAGCAAATGACAAATAATAAAAAAAAATAAAGAGACAAAAACATATAAGAATACAAAACAAACTGGCAAGCAAACAATTAAACAACAAACAAAAATAACAAATAAAAGTGATCAAATTAATAAATACAATAAAGCAAACAAAACAATACAAAACAATGACAATCATATACCCTACTCACAAACAAAAAAAGCAAATAATACCTCAAACAACCAATAAACACCCACATACATCAATCTAAACAACAAACTACAAAAAACTAAGAATACAAACCAAAAACAAAAAAAAAAAACGTCAAAAACACAAAAAAAATATAAAAGTTAATGCAAAAAAAACTAATCAAATTCAATGTCCCCACAAACAATAGGGAATGTTCCAGAGTCATCCACACCCCTTAATTTGAGGTACATAAAACATTTTTATAAGCATCAGTTTCAAATGCAAAAGAATTGAAAAAAAGAACATACATCACATGTAAAAACAACAAACAAAAATCAAAAACAAACAAAAACTACACAAAAACAACAAACCCCCCGCCAAGCAAAAAAAACACACTTTAAAGACTAAAAATCTGAGTCTCAACCAAAATAAAATAAAAATAGTCCATAAAAAAAAAATAAACTCAGACTGAGAACACAATAACAATAATAGAAAATCACATATTTTAAAACTATAAAACACAAGAAAAATAAAATAAAAAAATTATAATTAATTATACGCACAAACATAACCAGACAATAACAAAATGCTCAAAGAAAAATTCCAAAAGCACATACATAAACAACACACACTATATCCAAGTGAGGAAACCAGGTACAATATAGAATAAATCACAAACACCAAACAATAAACACAATCAAAAACAACACATAAAATCAAACCACTAACTTAAACCAATATAAATTAATAATAAAAAATTTAATGAACATTAAATAATCAACAAAAACGAACAGCGAAACGAAAGAAAAATGAACAATGAAATATACAAGAATAAATACAGACGATATTCAATAATCTAATATACAAAATAAAAAATCAAACAAAATACCTGAACAAATATCAACAAAACATCAACACTCAACAAAGCAAACACACAAAACACACAAACCAACATAAATACACAAGAAACAAAGAGAGAAAACAAAAAGAGTAAAACGAAAAATAAAAAAACCTACCAGAAAAATAATAAATTAAAGATGTACTAAACTGAGTAGTGAAAAAAAAAACTAACTAATTAAAAAAATTAATTATATAAGTTAATATTTAATGAGATAATATCACAATTTCAACAACACTAAAAGGAAAATAGTAACATAGCCCAACCCTTCCAAAGAGAGGTGACTTCAAGTCAAAAATCATCAAACCAGAAATTCAAAATACAATATTATGGTAAGTTAATATTTATAGCTATAGCCGAAGATGGCAATAAAAGATAAAAGAAACACAAAAAACCCAAGATTAAAAAAATATATAGAGAAAACAATAACATTAAATACATAAGACAATAAAAATGAAAATAGAGTGACAGTAAAGTAATTTTTCTGATATAAAATACATATATGAACCTATGTCAGCTAAGAATTCAACCCTGAGTAATAGAGTGCTCTCAGTGTTATTGTTAGTTCTCTCATACACTCTTGATAGACGGAAAGCGAGATACCACACTCTGTCCCAATGCACGCCCAGACACCCAAAAGTTTAACTGGTCTAATACGTTGAGGCTACACTTATGGACGGCTACCACCTCTACCACCTCACACTCAACACACCCGCAATTCACCATCACACCTAGGCCTACCAACATATCAATCATGGTCGAACGGTCACCAATCGATCACCCGGCCAATTAAACACCATCTTCAGAACCAGTCTGCCGACGAGACACCCCATACACCCTAAACCAGCGTGCTAACAATCCAAGATGCTCATAGACCCCGCCCCGAGCATCGGGATCATCTCCTGGCCTCCTTCCCGGCACGTACATACCTTATTTACTCCCATCAACCCGCCTACACGCAGGCCAAAATTCATACATAGGCGCATCACAGGCGCAACCATACAATTTCCACCCCCATACATAAAACCGCCGAGCCAGACCATGAGCGTACGCTTGCACGGACGGAGACTCAGACACTCACCCCAGAACACCCCCTAATCCTCTCACTCATCACCACCACTTCTACCACGCACGCACCACCCCCCCACACACCACGACCTCACTCACTCTCAGAACACTCTGATCTACACCAGCAACACACAAGCCCGGCAGTGTCAGTAACCAACCCACACACCCACCACACACCCCGTGAATCTATTCAATAACAAAATTTACTTTAATATTGTACCTGGTGTTAATATATGGTGTGTGTGCGTGTGTGATGTGTGCCCATGCATAGAGCATGTGTAAACGACCTGTTGCTGCCCATCCTGTGTGTGCCCTGCAATCCGAGACCACTTCCAGTTTAGTGTGTGTTGTGGACTGGTTCTGTGCAATCCGACCCTGTGACTTCCTTATTGTTGTCGGTATTGAGGAAAACGACCTATGCTGCTGCCTCAACGCTAGCGTCCTGTCACTTCCTCATTGCGGCTCACCGCGTCCCTCCGCTGTCGGCGCTTGCCCTCGAAAAACGCACCCTCGCGACCATGTACGTGTATGCTCTATCCGACCAGCATTGATTTCAAAAATAGGTGCTACAGTTCCTCAACATCAAAAAAGTGATAACTGGACTAATTGACTCACCCTGCACATATCAATTAAGCCCCAGTATGTGAGGGCTCCACAACATACATTGCTACCTCCCCACATAGCGTTCACCACCCTAACTATATATACGACAATCGAACTTAACATACTCACGTCCTAGTCCTACCAGCACATACAGCGATAATAACAATATTTAAGCTACTCGGGTTGGAAATGTATATACTCCTACACCTATATCACCCTAATATCCCCCCGTGCTACTATCATACTTCTCTGATATCAGCATCCGTGACTTCTCGTACTATGGACTCAGATAGATCCAGATCATACGTTATCCTTCTCGATCAAAATAAACAATAAGTGACTCAGCGTCCTCGCCACAACAATCATTAACTCAGGCCATAAACAGTTGCCTAAATATACATCTAATAAAGGCAAATAGGCCAATCACTTTTATCTTTACCTTCTTACTATTTTTCGCAACTATTTAAAAGTTTTACAATGGATTCCCAAACGTATATGTATCCAACTACATAAAAATTCTCGCATAATAGGATGTATGCTCAATAAGACAACAAATATATGTATGCTACGAGTCCTGTATTGCCGACTCCATGTCATCCGTCCTTTATCTTTCGACTCTTTTTCTCTCTTCTTCTCTTACCTAAGCTTCATCCCACGAATCTATAAATCCTTTTCACCTAGAGAATATCTCCACACTAAAATATGTTATCTCCTATCCGCGCCATCTCTAAGAATATATATTATGTCTATCTGTGAGAGACATGAATCAGGCGACGAGTTTATCCGATTATATACTAAAACGTAAATCGCTCCTGACACACACACCTCTGATTTAACCACACTCATTCTACCTCACAAAATATCATCAACTACTACGCGGCATATACTATACCTAGTTTACTCCAAAATTAATACTGACGTCTAACGTACGGCACATACCTACAGTCAATACCGTATAAACATTTTAATACGGCGTATACCCTATCAACTCATACCACCATACTCATAATAGCATAATCACTGATTCAACGCTAACACACCTCCCTCACATACATACAACACTGATGCATACAAGTGCACATAAGTCACTACTAAAAAAACAAGCCGTTACATCACGGTTCACTAATATTAGGGTAAACAAAACTTGGTGATACTACTATAAAAATGTAATAATATATCCAACTCACTAAGGTATATGAATATAGTGATAGCATAAAACAACATTCACTCCAAGAGTCTCGTGAACTTACTTCCTATTACTTAAAGCCCACTGATCGATCCCATCTGCCTAATCCATTACCAATACAATAACACCCCTACATTACTACCTATTCACTCATATAATATTAGCAACCTCAGCTCATAAGGACGTATCATATAATACTAATGACGGCTTCCATAACATCATTGGACCTATCTATTAATAAAATACATCACTAACTACCTTAATTACAGCATTACTCACGCAAAAATAATCACAAAGGTATCCTAACTCAACCTCAACACCATTAATAACACTACCCTCCATAGAACTGTACTATACTCTACACTCACAGCTCCACAATTTAAAACTCATCGTTCAAACTACTACTAGGAATCATGCTGAGTTCTATTTCATTAGTGAAGACTTTAAACCAGATAATCTATTAACACATACCTAAAATCCTCCAATAACACCAAACTACTAATCATATCATCATAATCTACTAATACATAAGATATCAGAAGTATATGAGTAATAGAATATATAATGAATATATCATTAGACTTCCATATATCACATTGAGCGGAACATATAATATACCACGCGGATTCAATAATTGTAGAATAGAGACAAGCTGGAGACTTACGGCGTAAGCTGTAGGCTACCGACACTCGTAGCACGCTTTATTCTAGAGGGGTAATAGTGAAGTCCGCTCAACCACTATACTTATACCTCAAACCCCAGAATACAAGTTATACAGCTCGAGAGAGACTAAGAAGATCCTCTCTCCACAGATACTATCATATCTTCCAAAAAAGTTATCTTAGCGAACTCTCGGGTGAATGTTATTTTCTGTAGAATTACAAAATGCTATAAAATTTATTCCAGTTTCTTTTTATCCCCTGGAATTACGAGCGGAAATCTTGAATTTATTATATCCTGAAATTTAATTATCTAACTCCAAATCTCACCTATTAATAATAATTATCATTTATCACTTTTCAAATTTGTCATTACTATACATATACATTATATATTGATCCTCTAATCACACTACTTGATCCACCCGATAAATTATAACCAACTGGTACTAGAGTTCCATATGATCTGCACTCGCAACACTCGCTTGTAAACCTCTAGCACTTCCAAAGAAGTGAAAGTGTGTTTAAACGCGTTAATAAAAAACCGTACTCCGTTAGTCATTTTATACCCGTACCATTAAGGTCTCCCAAAACATTTTTTAACTACAAACATCAATAATCAATTTCTTAAAATGAAATTCATATAACAACAATGTTTATTTTCTAAAAAAATTAATTAATGTATAAATTTTAAAAGATCATAATTAGTTATACATATTTTTATTTTATGTTTAATATATTTAGATTATATTAAATTTTTGATTTTGTCATAATTGCTTTTTTTTTTCAAATGTGATTTAGTCTCTCAGCAATTAATATCACGATGAGAAGTTTAGTTATGAATAAGTCAATCTTATTAACTGGGAAAATAAAAATTTCAACAGTATCCAATTTATTCATTATAGAGAAGTCGGGTAGGTCGAGGATTTAGTAAAAATACTGGTTAAAAAAAGAAAGTTACCGATTAATTATTCAAACTGCGATGCTCTCGATTGCGTAGATTAATAATCGCTTATACACAAAATTTTACAGTCGAAGTTATTTAGTGTTTTCATAGTAAAAAACATAACACCTTTGTTAAGTCTTGATGAGTGAATATCAGAGTGCGACATCATTATATTTATGAGAGATAGGTTTGCAATTTAAAAGGCTCTATTATAAAGAATCGGAATAGATATACTTATAACATTTATAGTTACAATACTAACATAATTGTCATGGGCCCCTCACGATATGTGGTTTGATGCTCATCATAAGTAGATCAGTCGCGAGCTAGTCGTACGTATTATATATATGAATATGTTTTGTTAAAATTCTGTCTCTTTAAAAGAACTAAATATATATAATTAATAAAAGTCGTGTTATGTATGGAACAATTTTATATGTGTTCTAATTGAGTTAATGCCGTATTTTTGATTCTTACAAGGGAGATAAAGTGAGTATATATATCAATTTTATAGATAATAAAGTTATATACTAAGTTGTAGTGAACGTTTATAGATATTAATTATATTATTTCTTTCTCAGAGGTGGGCATCCCGCTCTTATACAATTTCCTGTAATAATTTAGGATTATTACAAAAGTATAATATATATTCTATTAGTATATGCACTTTATTATATTGTATATCCAATAAATATGTATTATGTATTTAGATTCAATATATGTATACAAGTAAGTTATATCGAGCTAAGACATGTACTCCTTAGTGGTAATAATATCTAAAAGAAAGAGGGTATATATAAGATATATAGAGATATTCAGTGAATTAAATATATTATAATATTATATGTATTTTATTATTATATATATATGTATATATATATATATATTATATTATATTTAATAGTATATATATATATATGTATATACCTCTCTAGTATATATTATATTAATGCTTTTATAACGTATATATCTTTGTATTTTCTACCTCTCATTTTAATGTAATTAATATATGTATATATATACTATACTATATCTATTATAGATAGACAGCAGTGAGCTACCAAAAATGTTTGTAAAAATTCAAGCATTGTTATAAATAGATATGGTGATATATATTAAAGGAATCAGATATAGAAGATGTTGCGATAATTCGAATTTCAAATGATTGCGTCCTCTCATCAAACAAGAAGAGTAAATTTAAATATTTATCAATATTAACATGTTATTATTATTTTAAAAATCTTATAGTTAATATTATATATATATTATTTTAATATACTATATATATATATATATTTAGTATTGTGATCTGTTGACTGGAAAAGTGATGACGTTTGACTGTCAAAAAGACTACTTGTTGTAGACCCTTTAAATAATAATACTCTAATGAGTGACTTCCTTATACTCATTAATACATTTTAATTAACATCCTGTTATAAATAAATAGTACTTAACATATGGAAAATATATTTTAAATACATTATTAGTCGCTATTTAAATATTCATGTACAATATTTATGTATGTAAATACAGGAAATGAGAAGTTATATTATAATATTAATAATTAGTTATTCCATATATAACTAATATAAATTCTAGATAGATTCTATTCCTTTTTAGTATGAATTTTTAAGTTAAATTTAAGTATCAATATTTATCTTTTACAGACAGAGTCATCTGATCATAAAATAACATCCAATGCCTCTTATTATATTTATGATATTTATACCAAAAACTAAATATACATCTATTAAATAATGATCGGTTAGTAAATATAATGTATAGTGGTGAGTGTATTATAAGAACTATATATAATAATATTGAAATTACTAATGTTTATTTCTTTATTTTTATGTTATATATAAATATTAATATAAGAATCCACATAGTGATTAATAAATAATAAATATTTTACATATTAATGAATAATAATATTATATAGATATTTTTCTCTCAAGCTTATATATATTTTATTTTTATTAAAATATATAGATGAAACTAACAGTAAAAGTATTTTTTTTTATCTTATTTATAGTATAGATATTTCACATAATTGTGCTATAAAAGTACACCTCACATGTTTAAATAAAAATATACTATATATATAAATAAATATTATTATTATTAGAGATGTGTAAAAAGAATTGAAAGTATACAATAAACACAGAAGCAAGCATTCA